>JBCEWC010006117.1:0-23653 GCA_038996855.1 Solanum aculeatissimum | reverse complement strand
TGAAATGCCAAAAATACTTTACATATGTAGAGGGGATGTGACCATAACTGACATCTCAAACTCATGTGAGCTACAACATGAATTCACCCGATGAGGTCTTCCATCGAATGAGAGAAGATTACTTGCCAAAGGTCATCTACACCACACCTTACGACACAGTCATTTCGGTGTGATGGCCACCTTTCTTACAACCCGGTCATCTCAGAAAGATTTCCATATCATATCATAACATATTGTAATCGTACCTTATAACTCAGTCATTTCAGTAAGGGTTACCATATCCTATGCTGGCACATAGTTCAAGAGAAAGGAGTGGGACCCTTGGAGATATTCCACTTACTACTTCAATCTCATTCGGTTCTAAGTCGTCATCCCACAAGAATACATATACATATACATGCTTTAAAATGAAGGAGAAGTACTTTGAAATCAAACCATGCATAATTGGGCTTAAAAGCCAAACTCACTTTCTTTACTTTCATGCATACGTGACTAAAAAGTCAAATACATTTCATAATCATACTTCAATAGGCTAAAAATCCAAATATGTTTTCATGTCATACTTTCATGCATAGGAGTAGCTCCATACATATCAAATCATATTGGTGTAAACACCCATAATTGCTCAAAGAGCCAAATCATAGACATTATGTGATCATATTCTTGTCATAACCTATACTTGTTCAAAATCATAGTCATAAACATATTTGGGACTTAGCCCATCTTAAAATCTTCATAAAATCCATGTTCATGAATGCAAATGTCATGAATGATGATGAGAATAGCATGGACAATTGGAATTCATAAATTAAACTCGTAATAAGAAGAATTCATATGAAATTCATAATTAAAACTCAATTTAACATCACTCATGCATAGGTTAAAGCTTAAAGGGACATGCATAATTGAACTTTCATAAAAACCAATGGAATTCAACAAATTAAGGCTTAATTCACTTTAAAATCAATAATTAAATACAGCCCACACTTCAATTTAATCAATTTAAAGACTCATATTTAAAGTAAGCATAATTTCATAAAAATCAATTGAAGGAATCAATTTAGGGCTTCATGGTTTAAAGGAGCCATGAATAAAATCCCACATACCTTGATTGCCAAGAAGCTTTAGAGAAAAAAGATATTGAAGAAGAGAACTTCCTTGAATTCCAATTCCAACCTTCTACCCACACCTTGAAGAAAGCTTGAGAGGAGAGGATTTACCAATAATTCTAAGTGTTGAATGAATTTTGAATTGAATGAGAGTGCAAAGGCTAAGCCAGGGGTTTCGGGGGGCTTATGAAGACTAAAACATCATTAGGAATGACCAAAAATTATAATTAAACCATTAATAAAATAGTTAAGAAAATTGGAAACGTTGCCCTCAAAGACAGCTACATGGACCGTTTAGTGACTCACGGTCCGTGAGCCCCTTCATGAGCCTGAACTTGAGGATGATACACTAACCTTGCAACTGATAGGAAAAGTTTGAAACGTCACCCCCATGATAAACTACATAGACCATAAGGGGTCACGCGGTCCTTGAGCTTCCCCCGTGAAGCCACACTTAAAGAATTAACTTGCCAACGAAGCTACCATACTTAGAAAAATTTACCTCTCGCAACCATAGGGCAACCACACGAGCCGTGCGGTGGTATATGGAGTCTTCCTTGGCTTAGAGCCTTGGTTGTTGGCTAAAAACATCTCACAAACTCGTTCACGGTCCTTGAGGCTCTATACGGCCTGTGAACCCTACCATCAAGTTGATGCGATCCCCGGAACATTAACCTTATACATAGAATCGATCCTTAGGCCAAGGTCATACTGAAACACCTTGCCACGCCTCATGAGAGGTCACATGGCCTACCTCACAGATGGTGAGGTGACACACGGCCCATGAGACTGTCGTGAGGCAGTTCCTTCGCCACAGATTTAGAAACGGATCCCTATGCAGGCAGTCTCACCAAAACGAACATAACTTCTTCATTTGAACTCCAAATGAAGTGAAACCAAGTGTGTTGGAAAGAGAACTCATATATCTTCAATATTATAGGTTTTGGTCCACACAATTCATCCCATAACCAAGAGATATGTCCATTTAAAATCAGTACTCTCACAAGACATCAATCAAAACTTACCCAATGCGATTTCTTTGATTACGTCTATTCAAGAGAGACTCGTAAAACTCATTAATCAACCATGGTAGGTCCAAATCAGACCTTAATCAACATCAAAAGGGTTCAAAATTTTTGGGTTGTTATAGATCAACATCATCGAAACTAGGAGGTTGTTTGACAAACACTTCCTCTTTTAAATAGCCATTCAAGGAAGCACTCTTGATATCCATTTGATAGAGTTTGAAACTCATGAATGTTGCAAATGCTATGAGAATCCTAATGACTTCTATTCTTACAACTGGAGAAAATGTCTCATCATAATTTATTCCTTCTTCCTGGTTGTACCTTGAATCACCAGCTTTGACTTGTTACGAACAATAGCTCTAGGTTCATCTAGCTTGTTCCTAAAGACCCACTTAGTTTCAATAATTGTTCTATTAGATAGCTTAGGGACCAGGTGTGATACTTTGCTTCTTCCAAATTAGTGCAACTCTTTTTGCATGGAAATCACCCAATTAGCATCTTTCAGAGCCTCTTTCAAATTTTTAGGCTCAATTGAGGAGACAAAAGTTGAAAATGCAACCATGTTCTTCATTTTCAATCTGGTTTGTACTCCAGAATCCAAAGGTGAGATAATATTATTTAGAGATTGAGCACATTTGAGTCTTCGTAGGTATGCCATAAGAACCTAATTTTCTTCCTTATCATTAGTACCAGCCTTTCCATCATCATGCTTTGTTCATTATCAACAACTGGTGAAAGACTAGGTCCCCTATCAGGAACACTTGCACCACCTATAACATCAAAGTCAAGGTTAGTCTACTCCAAGTTTCTATCTTTATTTTGATCAGCATTGACACCATCCCTATGGAACTGTAACAATTCTTCAAATTCAACCTCATCTTGGTCTTTCAATTTTTCAAGTTCACTAGACTCATAAAAAATTACATGGACACATTTTTCAATATACTGTGTTTTTTTGTTGAGGATTCTATAAGGCTTGCTTGAACTTGAATAGTCAACAAAAACACCTTCATCACTTCTTGCATCAAACTTGCCCAAATCATCCTTGCCATTGTTGAAAAGAAAGCATTTGCAACCAAAAACCCTCAAGTAACTTACTTCAGGCTTCCTGTTGTTGAGCAGCTCATAAGGTGTTTTGTTGAGAATTGACCTGATCAAGCACCTATTTGTCACATAGCATGCAATATTTATATCTTTAACCCCAAAAATCTTTGGTAGTCCAGAATCAATTACCATTGTCCTAGCAATATCCAGCAGGGTTTTGTTCTTCCTCTCTACCACACCATTCTGTTGAGGAGTTCTGGGAACTGAGAAATTATGATGGATCCTATTTTCTACACATAAGGTATTCATCTTTGTATTTTCAAACTCAGTTCCATGGTCAGACTTGATCTCTGCTATCTTACAAATCAACTTTGTTTGTATCATCTTAGCAAAGGTCACAAATTCATTATAGGTTTCATCCTTAAACCTTAAGAACATAGTCTAAGTAAACCTTGAATAATCATCCACAACCACTAAGATATACTTCTTTCTTCCTCTACTTTGAATCTTCATTGGGCCACATAAATCCATATGAATCAACTCCAACAGTCTGGTAGTACTAACCTATTTATTTTGCTTGAAAAAGTATTTGGTCTACTCTCTTTTAACACATGCCTCACATACTTTTTTTTTTGCAAACTTCACTTTGGTAGCCCACAGACTAGGTCCCTTGAAGCAAGTTTATTTAGCAATGAAAAATTGACATGACCAAGTCTTTTGTGCCAAAGTTTTGCATTCTCACTTTGAGTACTAAGACATGTAAGATCATTTCCCTATATAGATTCAAGATCAACCACGTACATGTTCTTCACTATTTTTGCCACAAGAACCACTTCTTTTGAATCCATATTGGTGAAAATATAGTTTTTTGAGTGAAATTTTACTTCAATCCCTTTGTCACAGATTTAGGATACACTCAACAAATTGAATTTCAGTCCATTTACGTAACAAACATTTTATATTGACTAATCCAGTGACTTTCCAATCCTGCCAATACCAAGAATATATATATCCCTTTTTGTTATTTTCAAAAGAAACACCTCCACCTTGAAGTGCTTTGAGTGAAAGAAAGCTATAAACATCTCCAGTCATATGTTTTAAGCAGCCACTATCCATGTACTAGCATTGTTTGCTACTTCCTTCACTTACCTGAAAGAGATAACTTGTTAGTCTTAGGAACCCATTTTAACCTGAGTTCCTAATATGGAGATAAGGGGGTAATTAATACTTTTCTTATCCAGGGGTAGCACCAACTTCTTCAGCTTAAAGCTATTGACTAGGTTCCTCTCTTATTCTCTTTTGTTCAAAATATCCTACCAAACAATCTTTAAAATCTTTCAAGATAGGACAGTTGGTCTTCAAATAACCATTCCTTCCATAGTAAGTACACAGTAACATATTAGACCCACTGATATTTTTGTTGTGAGTGGTATGAGATAGACTTTTGTTCATAAACCTCAGACCCTTTTTACTACTGGATCCCTAATGAGTTAGAGTATCTAACATTTTAGAAGACGTAGTCCATTTGAGAGGTTTGGACAAATCTTCTTTGTCTCGGATTAGGACTCTCTCTAACTGAACATTTCTTTCTAGTGACATGGCTAGCTTAGTTTCAGCCTTTTCCAGACTAGCCTCAGTCTCAAGTTGCAAACAACTAGCCTTTTCTTTCCCTTTTAGATAACCCTTTGACTCTTTATTCAGTATTTTACAAAGAGTCATATTCTGTAACTTAATATCTAGCACATGTTTTTCAACTTCGGATAACTAAGAAACTAGGGCAACCTTTACATCTTGAACAAGATCTAATTGGTTATTCAACACATCCTTTTCAGTAGTTAACTCAATTATTGAATCAATAAAAATAGCAGCTAACTTCCTCAACTTCTTAACAGAAAGAATATACAAATTTTCCTTAAAATCAGATAGGGTTACCTCTTCCTCAGATTCATCACCATCGTCAGAATTTGCCATGAATTCAAACATTTGGTTGAAGATCTCCTCATCTTTCCTCACAGCTATCAAAGAAGCATCCACTGTGTGTTCAAACTCTTCTGACTCACTTCAAGAATTTCCCCAAACAACAAGAGCTTTCTTTATAACATAGTCTGTTATAGCCTTTCTGCTTTTCTTGTTAAGGATTGGTCCCTTGACTTGTCTTTGGTGCCTCCAGGCTTGGCATAGTCATTTTGCTCTGCTTTGTGCATTGGACAATCTCTGATGAAATGTCCTTATTTTCCACACTTGTGATACACAGATCATTTGTAGTAGTAGCTCTGCTAGGATTTCCCTTCTTTTTGAAATCACTATGCTTCCTCACAATTTTTTAAAATCTCTTTGTGAGGTATGCCATCTGATCTTCATCTTCATCAGATTCAACACATTGTGCCTCCTTTAGAGCTAGTAATTTTTCCTTCTTAGTAGTACCATTTCCTCTATTCAACTCATGAGTTTGGAGATTTCCAATCAAGGCATTGATCGTCAACACTTTCATATCATTGGCCTCAATGGTTGCATCAACTTTGCTAGTCCAAGACTTAGAAAGAATTCTAAGAGTCTTCCTCACTTTCTTGCTGGGGTGAATGAGTTCACCCAAATACCTAAGCTTATTGATAATGGAAGAGAACCTATTATACATATCATGAATAAACTCACCTTCCTTTATAGTAAAGTTTTCACACTGAGTTGTGAGAATATCAACTTTGGAATCTTTCACTTGCTCAATGCCTTCATGAGTTGTGCGCAAACAATCCCAAATCTCTTTGGCTAACTTATAAGCAGAGATATGGCTATACTCCTCAGCCCCAATACCACATACCAACAACTTCTTTACCTTGTAGCTCTTCTCAATCTTCTTTCAATCTACTTAATTGTATTATTGTCTAGTCTTAGGAACTACTCGAATGATATCACCATCTTTCACCTCTAAGGTAGGAATTTAAGAACCATCAAGCAAAATGTCTCATAGCTCCCTATCTTCGACCATGAGAAAATCATGCATATGAGTCTTCCACCAACTATAAAATTGCCCATTGAAACGAGGAGGTCTGGTAGATGACTAACCCTCTTCAAGATTCAATGGAGTTTCCCTTTTTCTTTAACATCCTCTTTAGGTGTTAACCTTTTAAAGATTTCAGGCTCTGATACCAATTGATGGAAACATGGGTTTCTACTGAGTGCAAGGGATCAGGTCCCTTGTCAGAATAGTAGTGAACAGAAATAGCTAAAACATTAAATCCAACAAAGTAAAATGAGACAAACTATTTTGTATGAAAACCTCCTTGCTCAAGAGAGGAGAAAACCACGACCTGCACTCACAAAATTTCAACCCAAATCCATTAATCTTCAAGGGAGCAAAGTTTTGAATTACAACCTCTTGCAACCAAGGAACCTAAATCTAAATCTCTTTACCCTCACAGGGATAACTCTACCACATGTACAAGCCAACTAAGTTGCTACTCTGCTACCCACTAAATCGACTAACTCTAGTCAACTTAGACTTCAACACTCATCATAACTAACTCTAGCAATGAAGATCAAAAAGCTTGCTTTAATATCAAATTCCTTTATAGATTAGAAGTTGATTCACAAGATGTAAGAACCATTTTAGCACAATGAAGTACATAAATAAAAATACAATTTTGATTTTGCTTAGTGTACTACTCGAGAGCCCCACTAAGAACACTTACTCAATGTGTGTAAAAACTCTCAATATTTCTCTTCAAGAAAGGTTGGGTATATATACCCAACATCATCACCATTTGAAGCAATTTCATTAGCTAGACAATTTCTGTAAAGAAGGCTGACGTGCACCAAACAAATAACAAACTTGCAGGTGCACAATGTACTATTTGTCGAATGTCGCTTTCTGGATCTCCACACACATATGACCAGGTCCCTCATCTTTTCCTTGTTACCACTATTTGTTAAATCATCAAAACATCATAACATCATGTATTATGTTTACATATTCAATTACAAAATACATGAACTTCATGGTTTACAATTGAATTCTCCTACATGCTATTTAGAGTTTATGAAATTGCATATGAGTTCATTTAATTTTGATTAAATTGATCTCAATTTTCATGATTTTGCATAAATCTATCTTAATTACATGTTTTTAAGTCTGTTGATTGTGAATCCATATTTTGCCCTAATTCTTTAAGTCAAGGAATGATTATGAAAGTTTAAGTCTTCAAGTACGTCCGTGAAATAGAGTGACCTAAGATCTGAATGATGATTTAGGATCCCACTTTACACAATTTGAGATTTAAAGGTAATGTTGGACAATCTATACCCATATTGTCTAATTTACATGAAAATGAGCTATTCTATGAACGTGAACTCTTATGAATTGGAACAGTTAACTTATTTTGTCTACCTACTTGACAATCTATGAACTATGAATTATGAAAATCTTATGAACCCATGAAATATATGACTCATATGATATGTATAATTCGTGAGATTTGACATAGCATCGAATGAGACTTTGAAGTGTAGATTCAACCTAAGGGGTCCTTAGTAGAAGCTTCTAGTCTCAAAACTACTTGTCAGTGTAGATTTATGTTATCAATATGGTTTGCTAGTGGATCCACATAGCTTATGACACACACTTAGTGGGGTAGAGTTCTACCTTGGCAAGTAGACTTTCCTTTTTCTGATGTAGAGGCAATATCAAAATTTCAAGTTATAACTTGCATGATCTTATTGTCGATTATAATTCTATCCCACATATGTATGATATTTTTATGAATCTTTACATGACTTCATCTATGATTTACTTATGCATTGACCACTTTCATATTTACCATGCTCTGTATGTCATGTTCTTTACTTGGTCCTTGCACTACGTACTTTACATTACATGCATTGCCTATATACCTAGTACATTCAAATGTACTAACACATACTTTTGCCTACATTATATCACAATGTAGGGACAAGTAATCATCCTCCTCCTCATTTTCATAGTTAGACTCTGTATTCACTTGAAGATTATTGGTGAGTCCTCATGACTCGGGGACTAGTCTATAACTTCTATCTTTTATCTAGTGTCATTTGAGAATTTTTTTTGGACTTGTCTTATAATTTCTTGAGAGTGAGCTAGGGACATGTCTTAACCGCTACCTACACTTTAGTCTATGTTAGAGGCATTATTGGACATCATGTGTAAGAGTCTATGTTGTCAAGTTACATTTCTTCATCTATTGTACTTTAGCTCTATATTTCTATCTTCCGTGTTATTAAATGTTGTTTTATTACCTATGAATGTTTATGATATGCTGAGAACGCTAGGTTGGGGTTTTCTTGAAAATTTCAATCATTGTATCACACATGGAGCCTAGCTTAGGTTGTGACAAAAATGTGAAACTATTTCCTCAAAATGTCTATTCTCAAATATGATAGATCAAAAATATTTCTTTCTAAATTTTTACCATGAGAATCGTTCTAAAATCAGTGAAAGATTTTTTTATACCTGATTGAACAATAATATCACCTTTTAAATCATGAAGCTGATTGTTCAACAATGTTTGCAAGTCATAGTTTAAAAATTAAATTGTCTTAATAATGACATCTATTGAAGGATTGTTAAGAGGCAAATAAGCAGTAGAAGCTGAAGGGACATGCCTATCATGACAAAAATTTGTTCTTATTTCATGCAACACAATATCGTCTGATTTGCTTGCTTGTTTTGAAGAAGAACTTCCTCCTCCTCCGCCTTCTTCTTCTTGAGAATGCCTCACCATCTACCATTGTAGAATGACAACAAGCAAAGTTAATTTATTAGTAGATGCTTTTACTTTTATTTCTACTTCTATTTTTACTTCTATTTCTCCTTGGATTTGTGTATTGATTCTTCTAGATTCTTGAGGAGTATTGGTTGAAGCAAATCTTCTTTTTGTTCGAGCCATTTTATCAATACAAATGAGATAAAACACATAAATCAATATAACTAATTCTTCAATAAAATAGAAAAATAAACTATAGTAGATAATGTTTTTTTATTTTTTTTCAAACAATTCAGTTAATTCCTACATCAATTTAAGGAGTTGATACAGAAATAACTTAAACAGATGCAACAATAACTGATGTTATTGTAACAACTTAAGGTAGCAATTTGAGAAAATAAAAGTATAGATACTTAAGCAATTACTTTATGAAATACTTAAGTTGTTGCAATAGCTTAAATGCAACTTAAAGAATTTAGTGTGACAATTTGAGTAGTTGCAATTGCAACACCTTAAGATTACAACTTAAGGAATTCTCAGTAGCAACTCAAGAGTTGCATCATCACCTACTTACGCTGCTAAAATAACTTGTTGCAACAAGTTAAACAGTTGCAACACCTTAAGGTTGCAACTCAAAGAATTTACTACATCTACTTAAGCAGTTGCTTCATCACCAACTTAAGTTGTTTCATCAACTTAAGACATTTGTCGAAGTAATTTAAGCAGTTACTTCATCAATTACTTAAGTTGTTGCAATAACTTAAGGTTGCAAGTTAAGAAATTTGTTGCAACAATTTAAGCGGTTTGTTTATCAACTAAAATTATTGCGACGTATTAAGCAACTAATGATTATTTTTCAATAACTGAGAGAGTGGTTGTGAAGCAATTTAAGCAGTTACTTCATCAATTACTTAAGTTGTTGCAATAACTTAAGGTTGCAAGTTAAGAAATTTATTGCAACAATTTAAGCGGTTGGTTTATCAACTAAAATTATTGCGACACATTAAGCAACTAATGATTATTTTTCAATAACTGAGAGAGTGGTTGCAACAAGTACCTCGTATGTTGAAAAAAATCAAATAAATTTAAAAGTTTTTGCGGCAACTAAACATCTTTTTATTCTTATTTTTCTCCTATTTCATTCATATGGTCATTTATTTCACATCTAGATTTTTGTGACATCTTCAGATTTTCATCAATGTCATACCATCACAATAATGAATAAAATATTTATTTAGGAAAAAAATAGAACAATAAATTATGAAATATTCAGAGAAACAATAAACAAGATGCATAATCTTCTTTTTTTCTTTTTAAACTAAAAAATTCAAACTCTAAACTTTAACTATTTGGAGAAATATTTTTATCTTTGTCACAGTGACAATATCGACGACAAGAGAAAAGATGGTGAAGATGAAGGAAAAACTTGAAGAACTTTGAAGAAGAGAAAGACAATTCGTTTTTTGAAAAGTAAAAACAAATGACTAATTTGAAATGGGGTTAGTTGAAGGGTTCAATTAAAATAGTCTGTATTTTACAAAAGATGAAGGCTCCATTTGGCCCCAAGTATTCTTGGAAAAAACTTGGGAAAAAAATTGGGATGAGGTGTTTGGCCAAAAAACTTGGCAAATGATTTTTGAGAAATTCCCAAGTTCCCAAATACTAGAAAAAAGAGGTATTTGGGAACTTGGGAGATACTTGGAAAGTTTTGAATATTTAAAAAATCCCAAACTTTTATATTTTATAAAAAAATACCTATCATTGATTAATTCAAACTAAATATTAATCTATCAATTTACTTCATTAACGTGACCAACCAACCTATTTATTAACACCGATCAATTTATTTATTAACACCAACCAATATCTACTAGAAAAAAGAATAATTTATTTTTAATGCAATTAATGTATTGATCTTACCCATATTGTTATTTTATTATTGTTGATTGCTATCAATTATGTTATTAGATTATTTTTCTAACACAACATGTTCTTTATAGAATGGTAAGACAAACTTATGAAGTTTTTAAAATACTTTTTAGAACCTATGAGTATAAATAATATTATTTGAAATAGTCAAATATTTTTGAAAAAACTTGGGATTAAATGCATGGTGCAACTTCAACAAAACTTGTCAAAAATAACTTACCAAGAATATTTGGGAACTTAGAGCCAAACACTTACTAAAAGTTTTAAAAATTGCAATTCACCCTATTTAGCTTAATCTCTTAATTAGTAAAAGGTTTGACTTAACCCTAATCAAATTATTAACTTTTTTAATTGAAAACCTTTTTATCACCTCTAACTTAATTTTCTCAAGTAACCTGATTTGGTGGGTATACCTAACCATACATAAAAGTTTTATGCAAGTGTTTTATGCTCTTCAATATGCAGAGTTCCTAATGTGAAATGCCTAGATACCCTCTTGACTCAACTAATATGTTGTTGCATTTATACTGGAAAATTGAAAAATCAAATTGAATCAAACTAATTTGGTTATTCGATTTTTTGGTTTGGGGTCAGTGTTCTTTTTTCAAATCAATTTTTTGGTTCGGTGTTTGGTGTAGGGGTCTCAAAATTTTGGTACACCAAAGAACCACACTTTTATTAAAAAAATTATATATATATTAGACCCCAAAAAATAAAATATTATATATAAATATCAATTAGTAATTAATCATTCATGAAACAAGTCAAAGTAGCATTTGTAATTCATATGGTTAACTTGAAATATTATTTTTTAAGAGAAATTCAAACTTATTTTTACCGATTTATGCCATATAAAGAAATTCGTCTTCGTGTTTGTTTTCCTCAAGCAATAGTTGGAGACACAAGTTATTAACAAAGATAAATATAATTTTTTAAGCACAATAAGTACTCCATGGGACACATCATCACTTAATATTATTTTAAGTGTCTTATAATTTAATTTTATCCTCATTTTTTTATTAGTTTGCACAGAAAAATCATATTAAAGACATGAAATAAAATCAAATCAAATTTAAATTTGTTAAAATCGAACAAAAAAAACCCAATGTCCAACCCTAGTTTTCATTGTGCGCCTGATAACCATTAAAACTCACTAATTTTGATTCTAAGGTTCATTCCACATTAAGTAATATATTTTATGAAGAATCTTTTCATATCGGGGTCGAGACGGTTAATGAAAGGAGTAGCAACCCATCAAGTGAGAATTTGTAACCCCTGTTTGTCTTTCCTTGCGTTGAGAATTTGTAACCCTTGTGTTGTCAACTAGTCATACATATGATTGCTGCAGAACACCTACCCTTCAAAAAGTCAACATTCGTGAGGCTGCATTAGTTGAAGGTTTCAATATTTTAATAACAGCAGAAATTTATTGATTCGGGTGGCTGCTGCTTTCATCAGCCATTCCATCATGCTTCTTTATCTACCAGCTACAGCACCTCCTATGGCGACCAAGTCAGCATTTCTCCATCATCAATTTCTTACTTTTTGTTTCCTGTCTTTACCAACAAAGCATTCTCCTCCTCATTTCTTTACTTAAACTGTAGTAAGTTAGAAGAATAAATACCATTCAAACTTGTCTTTTTTTGTTTTAATCGAATAATTTGGTGATTACTCAATCCCAGCTATAGTGTTTCTTTAGATGCTGTAATTTGTTTCTTATTAATTTACTGTATCAGGGAGAAGGGACTGAAATTGGGATGTCTGGTTCTAAGCTTTCGCATATTGGGATCAGCTTGGTTCTATGGGTTTGCTGGTCTTTGCTATTTACCAAGGCAGATAGCCAAGCTACTCATCCAGATGAAGGTAACGTTTGGATCTTCTCCTCATTATCTTCCCCTCTACGGTTGACATAACATTATTAGATGATGTAAAAGAATATTGCAGTGGGCTCAAGCTTTTCTGCAAGGAAGAAACTGTTGATGTTCCCAGTTTATTGTTTCCCACCCTTTTCTTATTTCTTTCTGCTAGATATATGGAAAAGAATAAAAGATGGTGGGGTGAGGGTACGGGGTTTCTGAACAGCTTCTATGGTGTAAAGAGAAATATAACTGAACTACAAAAGAGCTATGACTTTCAGAATTTGCACTCCTCTTAACCAAAGCAAGTGTCCACTGGGAAGTGCTATAGATATTCTAGTGCACAAGTTTTATGGTGCTGCATTTCCTCTTACTTTTACATGAGAAGCATGATAACTTTTGAATTTGTGTGACAGTGAAAGCATTGCGTGCCATCAAGAATAGTTTGGTTGATCCAAATGGGAATCTCAGTAACTGGAGGAGAGGAGATCCATGTATGTCAAATTGGACTGGGGTTTTGTGCTACAATGAAACAAACAATGATAGCTATCTTCATGTTCGAGAACTGTAAGACCTTTTTCATACTTGAGACTACCTCTTGCTACGGCATCATAAGCATGGATGTTCTCCACAGCTTAATTTTTCCAACACATTTCTAAATCTGTGGATTTCTGCTGAATAAATGTGGTGTTCCTAATTTGGTTCTCAATTTATGTATATCACATTTGTTTATACTCCTGAATTTATGCCATTTTGCCTATATTACTTGCTTCCAAATCTGTGAATGAATTGGGTATGGGTTGTTGGATCTCTCTGTTCCTTTGGTAGTTAGTTGATAGTCACTGAAAGAACTTCACTCCCTTTAGTCAAGTAGGTAAAGTAAGCATATAAACCACTTTGACATAGACTCAATTTGAACAAACAAGGAAGGTGGCAGATTAGAGAAATGGTAGCTTTAATTGAAGCAGGGGTGGATCTCCTCAAAGAGACTCAGAAAGTGCTACAGTTCAGGAGGATATGAGTGGAGAATTGTCAAAGGATTTAATCCAAAAAGTCCTGAACTATCGGATCCTGACTTGGCTGTAAGTAGCAGATGTGATCAATAAATCTCCCAATTGACCTTGGTATCTACTTGGTGTACTATGGACAGCCAAAGTAATCAAGCACCTCTTGTCTAGGATGCATATTTTGGCATAATATGGAATTGGCATCAACAAGGTCACTGGGTTTTGCATTAATACATCATTACATCGAAGTCTCTCTGTGTTATATAAGAGAGAAGATGATGGCCCACAGCGAGACTATCTATTTGACAAGTAGTTGGTTTCGTTCTTGAACAAATATGAACCTTCTAGTTCTGTTGAAAAAATAAATTAGGTTCATCTCAAAATACATTTTTCCATAGCTTACATATTAAGAAACTAACGCTAAGATACATGTGTGGTTCAATTCATAATTTTGGAAAACAAAAAGTCTAGAATTAAATTATGATTCATGAGCTACACTAGATGTACTATACTAGGTACATGTTAGAACAATACTTAAAAATTTCTTGGCATTATAGCCATTTTATGAAAGCAAGTTAAGTCAAGTAAAGATGAATCATTTCCTCCACTTGTCTTCAACAAAATTTGAGAGATTGAGAACCCTCCTTCCTAAATTTCCTGCATTTGCTATTAGAGCTACTTGTCCGTAGGGATCTGTGGAGAACCTGAATTCCTAAAGATTTGAAAGAATGAATCTTTGGGGTGAAATGAATGTGAATGAGATTAGCTACTATTAGTATGAGGATGCTGGGTTAGAGAAGCACCAGCTTGAAGAAATTGATTTGGTACGTGGAACAACCAATAATTTGAAAGTTAAAACAGCTTTTGAAAGATAATTTGATGGCAAGGAGCCAAACAAGAGTTTCAACCTTGAATAAAAAATTCCTTATGGAGTAGCTGTATGACGAAAATGATAGATATGAAACACGGTTGCATCTATCAAAGGATTGATGACACAATATTTGAGAAGGTTTCTTTTTATTAAATCCAAGTAAAGATGGAGATGATGAGGAGATCTGAATAAGATTTGAAGGATTATCAGATCATTGTAAGAGTTCTACGATGCTTGAATTCACGATTTAATTTTATGGTTGTAGCTGAGAAGTCCAAGGACTTGGACACCACGATCATTGATGAAATTGCCGCCTTTGCAAGTCCATGAAGAAAAATGAAATGATCCATAACAAGAATCGATCAAACAAACTTTGCAAACATTGGTTTTCTTAAAGAAGAAAAATGAGAAGTGTTGCAAGCATAAAAGAAGTGGTGGACACGGATGAGGTAGAGGAAGATCTAAGAAAGAAGTTGAGCTAGCATAAAAGAAGTGGTGGACATGGATGAGGTTGAGGAAGATCTAAGAAAGAAGTTCAGCCTGAGATTTTGAAGTAACGAGATCAAGTTGTGGATGCCTTGCCTTTATAATCCATTAAAGATTGACGTCTTCGAAAACATTGTTTTGGAGTGACGAATCCATTTTAAAAGGGGGTGTTGAAAAAATAATCTAGATTCATCTCAAGTACATGAATTTCCCTAGTTCATGTATTAAGGAATTAATGCTAAGATATATGTGAAATTTCGTACATAACTGGAAAAAAAAGTTTCAAATTAAATTATGATAATTCTAGACTAGGTATATGTTAAAAGAAAACACTATTAATTCCTGGGGATGTACTAGCAAATTTAAATAGTTGGACCAGAAAGCTTGAAGTGTAGAGATTATAGTTGATAAGCCCTCTTACCTTATAGGGTCCTAGTTGTCTAGAAGCAGCACATACTTTGAATACTTTCTGATTACCAATTTTTCCTGCGTAGAAAGATGACAGCCTCACATAAATTCTAATGTGTGATTTAGTTAAAAAGAAATTAATGTCTGAAGTTGTAATTCCTGACCTCAGATGTTTTTCTTGTTATGATGTTTGTAAAAATTTTAATGTTGCTTGAAACAAATGTTGGATGATCATTCTAGAGAATGATGACATTGCAGTAGACTATGTTTCAATAATCTGCAATGTGACAAGTCCTTGGGTTTCTCCTCTTAACAGGCAATTACTGGGTATGCATCTGTCAGGAAATTTGTCACCAGAGCTTGGTCGCTTATCTTACATGAAAATATTGTAAGTTTGGATATTTAATAAATGCTCTTCTCTTCTGAAGGTTTTCTGCTTTGCAAATCTTTTTCAGTAATAACTTCTTTACATTGTAATTTTTCTGAACTTTTTGTTTCCATTTATCCTAAAAAGGGATGTAATGTGGAATGCAATTAGCGGGACAATCCCAAAGGAGATTGGAAATATCAAAACACTTGAATTATTGTAAGTTAAACTTGTTTTTTCCTATTCCCTTCTTTTTATTAATATTATGACTTCTTTTAGATTGTTCACTCTTTCCTTGTGGTTTTACTCATGGGGGAATGAGCGCATATCTGTGGATGTTTGGATAGTTCCCACGTATACTTATTCAGGAAATATTACATCTTGCTACTTCATAATTTTCTTTTGTTGTTACTTATATATTTTTTAATTTTTTTTGGTTTTAGGCTTCTGAATGGAAATGAATTAACCGGGTCTTTGCCTGAAGAGCTTGGTTATCTTCCCAACTTGAACAGGATACAAATTGATCAAAATCACATATCAGGACCCTTACCTGTATCATTTGCAAATTTGGACAAAGCAGAACATTTGTAAGAGGTTTCTTGAGATTGATGATTACTAACTTCCTTACAGCCTGACACCAGCTTTTTTAGTTGTTTGACGCCACCTGCATTGCAGTCATCAGAATTTTCATATCTTATTTACTGATATGTATTTTTCATGATGTGATTTTTGTTTTTCTGTCAGCCACATGAATAACAATTCAATAAGTGGACAAATTCCACCGGAGCTATCTAAACTTCCAAACCTACTTCACTTGTAAGTGACAATATGACTATTTAACGGTTTTACTGCCTGCACAGTCCTTCAGGTGGTGTGAATTATGATGTTTCTCAAGTCTTAACTAGAAGTGTTGCTTTTGTGAATGATACGTACAGAGTCCTTGCCTATCGAAAAGATAAAAGGATTTTCTTGTTTCTCATCATTGGTGAGTGTGAGTATTATTACTGGGTTCAACTGAAAGTCAGCTTTCTTGACACAGATATTGATAGATATGTAAATAATCATTAAATTTTCAATTAACATTTAGATTCCGATCCATAATTTTAGTAGTGTAAGGAGCTCACTGCTAAGAACATAATGAACCCATAAAATTAAAATCCCGGATCTGTCTCTGTCTCTCATGGCTTACTCTTTGTTTCTTCAATGAAAAGGTAGGTAGTGAAATGATTATGTCTATCTCTTCTTACTATTTGCAAGCAACTGTACTTTCTTTCTTTTTGAGGAATTCACCCATACACTCTAACTGAATGACTTCTTCTGTGTTATCACCAAAGAAGTATGTCACTGTATCAAAATTCATTTGATGAATACAACATGAGATTGAGAGCAAAATGATTAAGCAGAAAATGTTTAACTGAAGTTAAACCTTGATTTCCATGATAGAAAGGCCTCGTTAATATCAGTTATTGCACACTTGTATTGTATATAGAAATGATTTTTTCTTGATAGACTAGATAAGATGACTCGTTAACCTTAGAATGTAAGATGGTTTTGATCTATTTAATTAAAGGTTACCCTGTGTACTAAGCTCCTGCTATATGTGAGGTCTCTGAAGGGCCTGATCACATCAGGTCTATTCGGCACAACCTTACTTTGTAGTTCTCGTGTGTTTTTGATCTATTTAATTTTGATGAGTATTATTTAGAGGTGTGTTTTGCATTATGAAGGACTTATCACCCTTTTCCTTCATTTTTCAGGCTTCTTGATAATAACAATTTATCGGGTTACCTTCCACCAGAGCTTGCTCAAATTCCAAATTTGCGCATACTGTATGCTATCTTTCTTTGCTATGTATGTAATACTTTTTGGATTACTGATAGTAGAATACCTTTTCATTGGTGGCAACTTCGGAGCCGAAGTACTTTTCTCTTGATTGTGGAAGAGGTTTCCCAATGATGAGTTTGGGGAAAGGTGACATAAATTGAAATTCTGTTGCAGATATAGAAAGGGGAGAAGGCAGTTGCAACAAGTTACAAAATTGTCAAACATATCCTTAGTTCAAGCTATGTTTGTTGAAGTAGCTATTGTTTACGAAATGTGATGCTTTGCTTATAAGACTATTCTTGATGTACACAGATGATAATATTATGTTTGAAGTATCAATGCAGGATCTCTTAGATGTAGTTTTTTGATCTTTGGTAAAGCAAAATTTGGTGAAGTCAATAAAGAGATAATAATCGTGAGAGTTGTCACTGGAATAGTGTGTTGACTGCAATAGAAAACCTTCATGACCTGTCATTGCTGTGAAGACCACTAATATCCCTTAAGCCAATCAAAAGATTTTATGGTACTAGTGAAAGATGAAAAAGTTATTATTATTAATGAGGCTTTATTTATTGAGAAACAGTTGAGAACTGTTTCTTTCGGGCTTAAAATATTCTCATTATATAAAAAGATCAGCAGCAGTATGAAATTGAATCAATTTTCTGGTCATAGTTGTCACCTATAAGATTTTTCTATAGATAAGAAAAGAAATGTCATGTCGTGTATACATGTTAGTCCTGATATTGATATCACCATATTTTTAGTGGACTTTTGACAACAATGGGTTTCAGCTCATAAAATGGACTAGTCCTTTGTAGGAGATGTCAAAGTACATATCTGTTTTCGTTCATTCTTTCTGACATGTTCGTTTACTGTCTCAATATTTGCTCTTTCCTCTATAAGTACCTTTTATTCATAAGCATAAATGTCTCTTATTTCATTTTACTCATATTTTGTAGGCAACTTGATAATAACAACTTTGAAGGAAGTCAGATACCTGATTCATACGGAAACATGTCACGTCTGTTGAAACTGTAAATCCATTAAAATCTCTTGTTTGTGCTGAGTTGGAATTTATGGCATGAGGATAGAAATTGTTTACATCCAGGGGGTGCATGAACCATAACTTCAAAAGATTTTGTGTCACAGCACTTATATAATCTTCCTGTGAATAGACAACTGTTTTTAATCAACATTAGTGTTCTTGGGTTTTTATATCTACTATGGGTTCTGAGACTGCATTGGGTGTATACGCATTTACATATAGAATCTTTGATGGTCAGAACTCCTATTTACCTTATTATAGAATTGGTAGCATAAATGAATGATAAAACACATTATTTTCAAATAATAGAAGTAATGCAGTATATTACCTATTATTTCAAGTGAATTGTGTCATTAGAACAATCATTAAAAGTTGATTGTGGTTTCCTGTTGCTGGTTCTTCCAATGGTGATTCACCTTGTTACTATTCAGCAGCAAAGGAACAGCCATTATTTGAATCAACCAGTGGAATAACATTGAAGTTATCAATCAAAAGAAATAAAAAGGGGACTACAGAACAGGATGAGAAAACTATGAAAGAGGTGGAAGAAAGGATTATTTCATCCTAACCTCATATAATAGTTAAAAGTAATAGGAAACAAATACAATTAAGAGATAATTCACTCACCTATTTCCTGTAAAGCTCACATATATCAAGCTAAAACCTTTTAGAATAGAGGTTCTGGAACCACTAAATGTTTTTGCAATTTCCGTAGCTTATATTTTTACTTCTTCCAGATTGTAAGCAAGTAGTTTTGCTTTTTCATGCTTCATTTTTTCAAAGTAGTAAAAACATCATCTGTTTCAAGAAAGTAGTTAAAACCTTGCATTGTAGTTAGTACTCTTTTTTGAGAGCTTATATTGATTTGAAGTGATTCTGCTTTTTCTTTCTTCCAGGAGTCTGAGGAACTGTAGCTTACAGGGACCAGTTCCAAATCTGGGCAACATACCTAACCTTACTTACATGTAAGAATGTTTCCCAGGATCTATATCTGTGCATAGTATAAGGACATCTATGCACTTTTATATTACAATTCTGTTTCCATGGAGAAATTAAATGTAAATAAGCAGGATTCACTCGAGGGAACACAGATTATTTGCTTTGAGCTAACAGCAACATCACTTAAAATCTATATCCTAATTACCCTTTTTGTTATTAGTTGCATTTGCAACATGCATATTCTAATTAATTAATTTCAAATTTCAGAGATCTCAGCCTTAACCAGCTAAGTGGGTCCATCCCATCAGACAAGCTTAGTGACAATATGACGACAATGTAAGAGCTTGATCCAGTGTTTCTCTAAGCTTTATCATGAGTTATTATTGTCTACTACTACTTTCTTAAGTGAAATTGTTGGGTCCATGATATTGTTAATCTATTATTTTCTGAAGCAGTATCTTATTTCTGATTGTGGCAGTAATCTGTCATACAACAACCTCAACGGAACTATTCCTTCGAACTTTTCAAGCCTTCCTCATTTGCAGAAACTGTGAGTATTATTTCCTCTGCTCTTTTATCATTTTAGTTACTCTAGAGATGCAAATTTTATTAAATAATTTTGTTAATCGTTTACCATTCAACAGCATAATAGCTCTCTACAAATTTCCATTAATTTGTTATTATATTCTGCTGTCAGGTCGCTAGAAAACAATTCATTAAGCGGCTCTGTTCCATCAATAATTTGGCAAAATAGGACACTCAACGCAACAGAGACACTTATCTTGTAAGAACTGAAATTTGGAGAGATCCACATTTGCTTCTAAATTTATCAAACAAAAGATTTGTACCATAACAGCGTGTTCATTATTGCTATCCTATGTCTTAATTTTTACTAGCTGTCTAGTCTTTGATAACTTCATATTTGTGATCAGTACAAGTGTAATTGAAATGTATCTGCTGCAATACTGCAGGGATTTGCGGAACAATAAACTTTTGAATATCTCAGGTACTCTGGCTGTCCCACAAAATGTCACTGTGAGGTTTGTTTTTGGCATACTTGTCATCTTCAACAATTCCTCTCCGTTTAAAGATATAACGTGAACTTTTACATTTCAATTTTATTGTTCTAGTCTTCAAGGAAATCCATTCTGTTCAAATTCTACCCCAATCGACTTTTGCGGACCTTACAATGGTGATGCTGATGGTACCTTGCAATTGGCAAACAACACTGATTGTCCACCTTTGGCATGTCCTTCCCCCTATGAATATGCCCTGCCATATCCTACTTGCTTTTGTGCGCTGCCTCTGCTTATAGGATACAGGCTGAAGAGTCCTGGATTTCGTGATTTTCGATCATACGTGGATAAGTTTGAGTGGTATATAACGTTTGGTCTTAAGCTGAATATATCTCAATTACACATTAACACATTTACATTGGAAGCTGGTCCTCGGGTGAGGATGTACTTGAGGATTTTCCCCATCTATGTTGATAACAACAGCTCTCATTTGTTCGATAAAAGTGAGGTCCTAAGACTCCGTAGCATGTTCACTGGATGGTTGATTCCTGATAATGATCTTTTTGGACCTTATGAACTTCTCAATTTCACCCTACTTGCAGATTATAGAGAATGTACGTACATCTCCTCCTTTAATTTAACTTAGTTTTCCAAAGAGTACTCAATGGAGAGGTATTAATCCATCCACATCTTGATTGCTTTACTTTCTTCTGATATGTATCTGATTTCTGTTCTCTATGATTTACTCTTAGCTGACACTAGTTTGCTACGAGTGAGCTTGTAAGAAATCTTTAGCATGACTGAATCTGTTCTCTTACCTTTGTCAGTAAAAGATCATGATATATGTAGAACTTTACTATGTGATTAACATATTTTGTTGAGTAAATATTTTTGTATATCTCTTGCTTCTTCTTGTACTTCTGTTATTTTGGGGTGTGATTTTCCTATGAATTAATTGTTGGGCCATATTGAATTTGGTGGCTTACCAATTCTTAGTGCAATTATGGAAGACAAAAATAGATATCATATCATATTATCAAAGCATTTAATGGTGAAGCCTAGCTACTCCTGTCCTTGTGATATGTAGTGTTTATTGTTCTTTTGCAGTCATTCCCCCTCCCTCGTCATCTGGTATTAGCAAGGGAGCTCTTGCAGGTATCATACTAGGGGTAATTGCTGGTGCGGTCACAATATCGGCATTTGTATCACTTTCCATATTGAGATTGCATATGAAGAAGCACCACCGTGCCAGTTCAAAACGGAGCCTATGTGAGCATACTAACTCCTTGCTTTTTTCATTTTAGTTTTGAACCTTCTATTTTGTGCTGCTTTCTGCAATTGTAGCATTTTGAATCATTGTAGACTATACATTTCTCATACGTCTTTGCCACTTGGATTACACTTTTTATGAAGATACAGTAATCATGAAACTGAAAGAGACATTGAATTCTGTGTTTATATAGAGTGTGCATGAAAATATAGTGAGGTCAAACTAGATTTAGAATGATGAAGATACAGTCTCCATTTGAAAATACTGCAATTTGAAAATAGTATGATAATTAATTGCAAATCTCAAAAAAAAAAAAAAATAGAAAATACTATGATAATTAGTATGTCATCTCTGCCAAGAAATATGAGATGTAAGAATCCAGCTAGAGATTTCATTTGTAAAAGTCCCTGTTAAACAACATCTCTCTCATCTAGAAAGTTGTCCTAGTTCATGAGCTTACTGATCAACAGCATAATCATCTGTTGTCAGTGTATCTTATCTTGCATATTAATTAGTTTAAATTTGAACAACACATTGCTTTTAGGCCTGCATGTTATTTTAACCTCAATCTCAACATTGATGCCATGATGGTTTAGATTAAGATATACTGTCTCAAACTAAAGTTACAAGCCCGTGTCTTTGTTTTGCAGTGTCGAAAATCTCTGTCAAAATTGATGGTGTGAAGGAGTTCAATTTTGAAGAATTGTCACTGGCGACCAAAAATTTTAACAACTCCAGCCTTGTTGGACAAGGAGGGTATGGAAAAGTTTATGAAGGTACTTTAGCTGATGGGACAGCTGTAGCCATTAAACGCGCTCAAGAGGGGTCATTACAGGGCCAAAAGGAGTTTCTTACAGAAATTGAACTACTATCAAGGCTACATCATCGAAACCTTGTGTCTTTGCTTGGATATTGTGGTGAAGAAGGAGAACAGGTACCTTATTACTTCAATTGTTTTATCATCATGACCAAAAATGAAATGGAGCAGTATGCTGAATTTGTAATACCAAAAGATTGTTATTTTATGATGGAAGAAAAAAGGAATATATGGTCTTTCTTACAAAAAAAGGAATATATGATCTTTCTTACGCCTTAAAATGGATCCTACACACGTGTGCACCCACCCACATAAAGATAACCAAAGGGATACAGATCAAAGAGATGATTTTATGCTAGCAGATAATTGATGGGCTACTTTAATGTTGTGATGGCTGATATTATTTCACCTCTGGCGGATTATAGGCCTTTTCCTTTTTCGCCTTCTTTTTACATGCACAAGCTTTTCTCTCTTTTCAATTCTTGAATTTGAACATTTTGTCAATATTGTGTTTTACCTGCAGATGCTGGTATACGAGTTTATGCCTAATGGTACTCTGAGAGACCACCTCTCTGGTAAATAACTATGTAATTCACATTAACTATGTAATTCACATTGTTCTTACCTCCATTTATTTCTGCAAATCGTCTCCATCTAGAGCCGTCAATATGGGCTAGGCCCGTTGGGTCAGTCTGGCCTAACCCGTGATTTAGCAGGGCTGGGCTAAGACTTTTGGAGCCCATTTAATAAATGGGCTTTTTAGCGCGGCCCGAATAAGTCTGTTGATTTGTGGGGCTTTTGCAATAGGGGAACTTACATATATATAGAATATTAGAAAATATTTACCATTTATAGCAATATGATCCTAATACATATATAATTCACTTTTAATACATAATGTAGAT
>JBCEWC010006116.1:0-23656 GCA_038996855.1 Solanum aculeatissimum | reverse complement strand
TGAATAAGGGTTTGGGGAATGTTTTAGGGGTTTAGGAGACCTTAGGGGACCAAAAAGGGGCTTAAGGGAAAGTTAAATCACGAAAATACCATTAATAAAACACAACTTTCCAGAACTGAGCAATGCCAAATGGTGCTACAGTGCCCGTCCAACAGTGAACAGTCCATCAGCCCCTCCCGTCAAACATTACTTAGATAAATTCTTCAGCGTGAACTCTTGGAGGACTTTCTGTAACACTTCACAAACCACTTGACGGTCCATTCAAGGTGTAACTGGCCGTGTAAGGTACCTTCCAACCATACTTAGTCCCATAAAACATTTCCAAGACTTGGCCTAGCCACTTTCAAACTTAACGGGACAGTGGACGGCCCGTCAAACCCCAAACGAGCCGTGCAAGGCTTCGTTGGTTTAGACTTGGCTTAAGGGTGGTTCCAGGCCACCCCTAGCTCACTGGGAAATGTGAAGAGACCCTAGACGATCCATACAAAGTTTCATGGCCCGTGTCATTGTCCTTGGCCACTTTTCTGAACCTATGTCCAATGGCTTCCGAATTTCAGATCGTCTCACTGTTTCAGCCATATCTCCCTCATCTGAACTCCAAATTGAGTGAAACCAGTTGTGTTGCAAATCTATCGCAAATAGATTCAATTGGATATATGGTATCCAACATGATTCATCCCACATCAAAAGTTATGACTCTTTTAAGTACACTGCCGAAACTGTCCCTCTAGGTCACTAACTAGCCCAATTTTCATTCCACCACTTAAACTCAACCCGTGGCTACCAAAACTCAACCATGACTTGTAGTACATCATAGAATTCTAACCATAAGTAGATTTCGAAAATTTTTGGGTTGTTACAATGGACATCTACATACCGATATGCGAGACTCTACGGACACCCCATTCTTGACTCACAAGCACAATGAACCAAGAGCTCTCATACCAAACTTGTCATGACCCAAAACCAAATCACGGCTAAAGTAATAGAGACTAAGATTGAACAACCACAATACTTAGACTAACAATCCTAAAATCTAGAGTCATGAGTACAAGAGTTTCTAAATAGTACAAAAGAGTAAATATAAAGCTACCTGATAAATAAAATACAAAGTCTGATATGAAAGACACTAAATAAAGTCCCAACAGTACAATGGCGACTCGAAGTTTGAGCCTCACCGATATGATCTTGAAAGGGTAAGAAATCTCCGTTCAAATAAGATCAACTATCACAAGTGAGTCCCTGTGCTTGATCTGCACGTAGAAAACATAGTAATGGTGAGTAGAAAAAAATATTCCCAGTAGGTTCAACCGATTGGGTAGAAGAAATCAAATAAGCATGTAATAACTAAGAACCCTCTCACCAGCAATGAAGAGGTTAGTATACAATATATATATATATATATATATATATAAGGACAAATAAAGATAGCAAGTATAATTAATGATGCAGTGTTATTAAAATGAATGAATGTAATGCATGGGGTGAAATCATGATTATCGCACAACCAACGTACACATCTACTGAGCTAAGACTACCAGGTAGAACCCATGGGGGTCTCACAAACCGTATACAAAAATCTCTCAACCTTGCAACCTGGTCATGGTCAAGGGGTGTCACAATATCTCAACATTGCCATCTTTTTGTGGTCAAAGAGTTTTAAAAATGGGTATAATCTCATCCTTTCCACCTCCGTGTGGTCAAGGGGTTTTAGAAAATGTGTTATAATATTTCAACCTTATCACCTTTGCGTGGTCAAGGGGTGTTAGAAGATCCAATGGTACCAATGCAATATGGAAATGAATGCATGCAAATGCCGTAATCCAACACATATGACAACGATATAATAAAGTATCCAATAAGTATATGTCATATAATCATACAGAAATGCCAAGTGTCACAACAAGAATCACAAGCTATCCACATATCTCAAATTACCATACTCTCACCAATAATCATTTAATTTTAATATTACCGAACTTTGCAAATCCCAAAATATGCAATTGAGTCCTAGAAAGTATCTCAAATGCCAACTAATAACACAATATTACTCAAATGATTTCACAAGTCTCATAATATCACAAAAATATCCAAAAATATCTCGAATATCAAGGGTTCATATCAATTTACCAACAACTTCAGAATTTACCCCAATTCCAATACAATCGATACCACATTTTTGCCAAAGTACTACCAAACCAATCCAATTATCATAAAATGGTTCAATTCTTACAACTATCACATAAACAAATCCAAAACAATTCTAAATAGGTTAGCCGAACCTACCTCGATGCTGTAACCACACTCGATCTAAGCTTCTGGACACTCGAGTCTCAAAAATTAAGCTCGAATTAACCAACCACTACCAAGAGTAGATAATACGCGTCAAAAGATGAATTTTGATACACAAATTGGCACGAATTAAATCCAGAAGTAAAATGGTCAAAATTAAAGCTAAAATTCATGGTTCAGGAATCTGGAAATAAATTAAAAATTATAATTCTACACGAGAAAAGGAGTTTGTGGGTGAAAATCCACTGAAATTGAGCTCAAATTGAATAATAAATCAACATTTAAAATTTCACAAATGTTGACATGAAAAACCTAATTTTTAATGTTCAAAATCATGAAATTCAAGGAAAAATTAAGAGAAAAGTCATGGAAATTATCAAGTTTTAGGATAGAAATACTTACCCAAAAATTTTCCATGAAAATCCTTGAAGAATTCTCCTAAATTCAAGATTGCAATATTGAAAATGGTGGAAAAATAGGTTCATTTTTATGCCCCTTTGGGGAAGACAATGAAAAATCCTTTTCAAAATGGGTAGTGGTCCCATATGGTAAGGTTACTTCTCCGAAATTGGTGATGGTCTTGTAAGGAGGAGTATGGTATACCTTTGGCAAGTAGACCACTCTTTACTTCAGTGTAGAGAGAACATTGGAATTCCAAGTAATAACTTGCTTGGTCTTATATGTCGGTTGAGGTTCCATCCCTTTTTTGTTTAAGGTATTATGACATCATGCATCATGATTTGTGGCATCTTGATATGATTTTTCCTTTCTATATATTTCTCTTATACATACACACACACATACACTCTTGTCATCTAACACTTAATGCAGGTTTTATCATGATCATTACATTCATACCTGCGTACTTAGTATATTCAAACGTACAAACACATATATTTCCTACATGATCTAACCATGTATGGACTAGAGATAACCCTCATCCACACCTTCAAGGGTAGATTTGATTTTGAAAGTTCTCTAAGTGGTGAGTCCTTTAATCCAAGGACAAGATCCCGTCTATCTACCTATGTTTTGACTATGATTTTTCTTATGTATTTACTTTGAGGGTGAGCCCGGAACATGTCTTGGCCACCGTCTTGTCTATAGAGGCATTGTTGGACGTCTTTTAAAGTTTATGTACAAGCTTGATATGCTGACACTTTTGGGATTATGCTTATGTCTTATGTTGGGGTGATGTGGTGATGTGATGATGAAATTCCTAAGTCCCTTTCCCTATAACATGAGTCATATGATCCTACCCCTTAAACCTTGTTTGTTGATGTTTAATATGTGATAGCAAGTCCTATGTTCCTTATCCCTATAACTTGAGCCCCGAATTCCTATCCTTTAGACTTGGTTATACTTGTGTGCTAATGATCCCCACATCTCTTACCCTATAGCTTACGCCCCTGCCCCTTAGTATCACTTATAAATGAATGAACTGTGCTTCCAAACCGATGATATATAAATGAATGCTATAAGGCTTGTTCGGGAGCTTTCTGATCCCCATTCGTCATGTCACTCCTAGGACCTAGGCTCTGGTCGTGACAATGCCTTTCAACAAATACCTCACCTCTCATGAAAATATGGCTCCTGAATTCAAACAATGGCTAGACAATACACATTCATAATTTTTCGATCATCGCATATCTATGCTCAACACTCACTTAGTCAACTCAAGATGCTTCATATCATTTTCACATGAGATAAAATAATAGGTGAGTCAATACATGCTCCTCATCCGTGAAATTATCCGAATTAAAGATATTGGCGATTAATACTCAGATTTCTAAGGACTTTGAGACATCAATTTTGAAACAACTTTTCATATATGCTTGAGTATTTTGCCAAAACTCGAAGAATAAAAGCATATTTTGTGTACACTCTTTCGAACGACATCCATCGAAATGAAAAAAAGAAGTTACTGACTATTAGAACCCAAAGTAATATTTACAAACACAAAATAAAAGATTGTCTTAATTATACATCAACAAAAACCAAAAAATATATACGACCCATTGTCTTAACCAATCGTAACAAAACCAAATAAAAACATCATCATAAAATACTAGGATTCTAAATGCCCACTCCATCCTAAAAAATATTGTCCTTAATGTATAAGAACAATATCAATAAAGCTCAAAAGGAAGGAGTAAAATAAAGAATCTCCTTGATTACTTAGCTTGTGGTGGAGCTGAAAAAGAGGTAGTGGGGGCATCTGTGACCGAGTCTGAGGTGTAGGCTCCAAAGTAGGTGCCAGAGTAATGGACTCCAACACACCAATCTATGGCAACTTATGCTCTGGCGCAGCTGCACCGGACGACCCACTCATCCCAATCATAGACTTATCCTAAAGAGACTCTCCAGTGATGGAAACGATGATAGCATCCTCCATCGCTCTCAACTCCCCACAATCTTCCACGATGATATCAACTCCTAAGGCCTCCACGTATATCTCTGGGGAAGATGATATAACATTACCCTCAGTCCCTACACCTAGAATGACACCCATAGTAGCCTAGAGGGGCACGTCCACCGAACCCCAAAGTGATGTGTTATCGGTGGATTTTATGTTGCAACCTCCTTTAACTCAACAATATCGACTTTGATGTGCTTCCAAAATACAACCCTTTTGATGCTTAAAATTTTGAATTTTGTTTGTTCTCAAAGCGATGCCAGTAGGTTTGATTATGTTTTGTGTTTGTTTTGCAGAATTTTAGTGTTGGCATGATTTTTGGACAAAGTGGGCTAAAATAGTAGAATTTGATGATCCACAGAATCCTTTACAGGTCATGAAAAGGTTCACAAGCCATAGATAGGGTCTCATATCAATTTCCAGAGAAGGGCAAAATTTTGAGTTAAACTTTACGAGGGAAGAAGATGAGCCATAGATTGATCCACGAGTCATAGAGTATGTTTGTACCCTGAGGTTCAGAAAATAAAGAAGTTCTAAAAAGTCATCAAACGAAACCCCTCATAGGTTGTAGAATCTTACATGGCTCATGGAAAGATCTCGTAGAATTAGCCTCCAGATTTTAGTTGCATTTCATGAAACCCTGATGTATGAGTTGTATAGTGAAGTATGAGTAGTGAACCTATCTGTAGATGGCGCCAACACAATTTTCCTATTTTATTTTGGTTTTGTATTTCACACATTATAAAAAGGTTTTAGGTTATTTTTCATTAAGTTTTCAGTAGTCACGAAGTTTGAATAAGGTTTTAGAGGATACACTTAGGATTTATCATATTTTGAGAGGAAAAATATTAGTGCGTGTTCTTTATTCAACCTTGTGATTCTAATTGAAGAGTTGGATTTCATATTCTTAATTCATCTATGTAAGTGCTCAATTATGTTACTCAACTTCATAATTTCTGCATTTATACTGATCATGCATAGCTAAATCCATAACTAGGGTTGTGAGAATCATGCGGAACTAACAAGGTAAAATAGGATATTGTGTAATTCTTGGAAGGTGTGTTAGGTTTTATTAATTAATCCTCTTCACTTTAACTATTTTTTAACAGAGGCCTACGTTAGAACTCACCTAGTGTTACTTGTCGGATCATGAAAGTAATGAATAGGAAAAGGGATAATTAATAGGATTCGATTGAGATGTTCTTGTCTAATTACTCAAATCGGATCAAGGGGAGGTTGTAATGGGATATACGCCTAAGTATATCTTTTTGACCCTGGTTCTTCATTGTTGATATATTCTACGTATTGGGGATAATGCATAACATTTTTGATGGGGTGTGGGTAGTTATAGGCCTCAGTGAAGTCTTAGTAGCCTTGGCGTATAATTGTCCCAATTTTTGATCCAAAGGGTTTTCTTACCTATGTTCATTTTTCCTGTGGATATTTATTTTTCTGTTGAACCGACATGTTTAGGATGTTTAGATAATTTTAGTAGCATACAATACTTATATCTATGGCATATTTATGTTTTTGTTGAAATATGATACCTACCAAATTTTTTGATTAGCTAGTTTTGATAGAAACCTTGCATGATTAGTTGTTTGACAATGCTTGTTCTATAAGTTAGACTAAATTATGATAAAAAGCATGATTTGATAGTCTATATTAATATGTAAGCAGTGCCATGTGTGAGTGAGTTTAATTGCATGATTCAGTACTGTGTTTCAATTCAGAACTTTCCCTATTACTCTAACTTATGCTATAAATTAGTTGGTTAGGAAAGGATCTTAGGACGTTGTTCTTAACAAGTCCACTTAGCCTGAAATATCCGGCCAAATGTGCTATATATCCCTTGATCTTTGTGTTTGAGCCTAAAATTGACCTTTTCTTTGTAAATACCCAAGTAACCCCTTCCTTGATAAATGATAAGTTCAAAACTTGACCCTGGTACTTCCTTGAACATTATGCACCTCGATTGAGGCAAAAAACCTAAGTTGAGGGTGGCTACCAAAAATGGCCCTGGTTCTGAGGATGGATATTGTGCACCTCAAGTCAGGCCAAAAGCCTAAGTTGAGGGTGGATTGTAAGAGGAAAAGTCACAGAATGAGGGGGGAAACGAGTGATACAAAAAGGGGAGAAAAAAGAGGTGTAAGAAAAAAACTAAAACAGTGCCTAATCAGTGCGCTAGATAGAAAGAAATTGTGAAAAATAAAAGCACTGTGCAAAAATTGAGTTTAAGACACCCTAAAAGGTTCAAAATGGGAGAAAAAGAGGAAATAAAAGAAAATATGGGTTAGTAGGATAAAAATGTAGAAAACACAGTGTCAAGGAGGGCCATTAGTCACTATGTTCCTAAAGTATCATACCAAAGCCCTTTGAGCCTACGTTATAAGCCTAGAAAGTCCTAAAGTGATCCTAGTCCAACTAGTTGAAGGTGTTAGTCGTGAGTATAGGGGCAAGCCTATGGTATTGGTCACAGTATTGGAATGTCATTTGTGAGAGTGAGTGTTGTAGTACTTTCCCAAGTACTAGATTTGAAAATATCACTCTGAATAAGGAGTGGGACTTCTTTTTTTATTGATATTTGACTAAGTTAGTGATTGTTGCTTATTTATGGTTGCATAGATTATCATTGTTGCACTGTTGGGTGTATTGGTCTACATTGGTTTTCTGGATAGCTATCTAATGTGTATTTGAAAAGAGGTGTGGGTATCTGTGTTAGATTTTGATAAAGTCTGTGCCATTGGGTTGAGGTCTGTATGTCTCTGTACTCCTTATCTAGATTGAGTTCATCGCATGATGACAAGCAACAATTTTAAGTTGAGGGTGTTGATGTGCTGCCAGAATATAGCACTTTTGATGCTTAAAACTTGGAATTTTGCGTGTTCTCAAAGCGATGTTAGTAGGTTTGATTGTGTTTTGTGTTTGTTTTGTAGGATTTCAGTGTTTACATGATTTTTGGGCAAAGTGGGATGAAATCGTAGAATTTGATGATCCATGAAACCCTTTATGGGTCGTGGAAAGGTTCACGAGCCATAGATGAGGTCTCATATCAATTTCCAGAGAATGGAAAATTTCTGAGTTAAACTTTATGAGAGAAGCATACGAGTCATAGATTGATCCATGAGTCATATAGTATGTTCGTGCCCTGAGGATCATAAAATAAAGAAGTTTTGAAAAGTCATCAGATGAAACCCCTCACGGGATATAGAATCTTACATGACCCATGGAAAGGTCTCGTAAAATTAGCCTCCAGATTTCAGTTGCAATCCACGAAACCCTGATGTACGAGCCATATAGTGAAGCACAAATTGTGAACCTGTCTGTAGATGACGTCGACACAATTTTCCTATTTCATTTTGGTTTTGTATTTCACACATTATAAATAGATTTTAGGTTATTTTTCATTAAGTTTTCATCAGGCACAAAGTTTGAACAAGGTTTTGAAGAATACACTTAGGATTTATCATATTTTGAGACGAAAAACATTAGTGTGTGTTCTTTATTCAACCTTGTGATTCTAATTGAAGAGTTGGATTTCATATTCTTAATTCATTTGTGTAAGTGCTCAATTATGTTACTCTACTTCATAATTTCTGCATTTATACTGATCATGCATAGCTAAATCCACAACTAGGGTTGTGGGAACCATGAGGAACTAACAAGGTAAAATAGGATAATGTGTAATTCTTGGAAGGTGTGTTAGGTTGTGTTAATTAATCCTCTTCACTTTAACTATTTTTTAACAGAGGCCTACGTTAGAACTCACCTAGTGTTACTTCTATGATCAAGAAAGTAATGAATAGGACAAGGGGCAATTAATAGGATTTGATTGAGATGTTCTCATCTAATCAACTGAACCAGATCAAGGGTAGGTTATACTGGGATAAAAGTAAGGGCTAGTAATGCCACATCACAGAGATGACAAGAGGTTTACCAATGCCGCTTTAGGATGTCAAAGGATATTCTCATTTTGGGATAACATGAGTTTGCTACTGATGAAACCAAACAAAAATCTAGTAGGAATATTGAGCTCCTTCTTTTAAATTACTACTCCTTCTTCAAACCACGAGGGGGCTGCAATACAAATCATCAGGGAAAGCCATGCTTTTAGGTCATCGAGGTTCTTATTTTCAATCATATAAGCTAGATTATGGTGAAGACAAAATGTTCACCCCAACAAGTCATTAATCTCTTTCTCACTGTAAGGGACCTGCACACCCCACACTTCTACTGCATCCGCTTGTTTTAGAGCAATTTTAACCCAACCTTTGCTCTTTGGATTAAATCTAGCATAGGCCTTATAAAATTCCCAGACCCTACTTGGCATATATGGTTCCTGAGGGGTGATAAAGTGTTGGAACCCATGGAATCTCAAGGTGTCCCATACCTCGTGGTACCTGTCAATGACCCCATCTGTGGATAATCTCCTCTCCTCTAATATCATCCTCAACCCCACAACTTTTAAGTAGTTTAAATGTCATGGGGCAATTGTTTTCTTGATGGATTGGGAAGTCTGGAAGAGTGAGTTATGCACCGCCTTGGTTCTTGCCTTGATCCAGAAACATTTTTGAATCAGCTTCGAAGCCAAGGGATCATCTACTAGGGATTTGGCTTTGTTTGTTCTTCCTCGGAGGTTGTCCATTTCAACTCAAGAGACCTCTCCTCATCACTTCTAGAGTCTCCATGTTCCACTACTTTCCTCTTTTCTTTGTGTCGCTCTTCCATACAAGACCTTTGTGCTCTTCAATCCTCTCTTCCAACAACTATAAGGGCTGCCAAACAAGTTACTTTTGACAAGGCATATATACAAAACAAAGACAACATGTGTGTAAGAAGCAAGAATATGAAAGGAAAATCCAAAAGAAACCTTAGGAAAACATGTCTGGGAAATAGGTCATTTTTCCTACCGGACATGTTCGGCACATTGCTAAAGTGATTCGGCGGTCAAAATGACCCCCACCTTTCTTTACAGAACTCAGGTTTTATCCCACTGTCAAATTTAGTGACATAAGTAGGCATTCAACAATCTGCCAAATTAATTCGATGGTCAAAGTGACCATCGCCGAATATGACAGAATCTAAGGCACCCAAGCTATCAACAAAGGTGATGTGTGTGGCCATTCGGTAGATCGCCAAATAAACTTGGTGGTCAAAATGACCATCACTAAAGTTGATAGGAAACACAAATTTCCCCCACAGTTCAAATTCAATCCCACCAACAATAAAATGAGGGAAATTTCATGACACATGCCTTATTAACACATACTCAAATATAAGAACATGCGAATTTCTTACTAACAATCACACCATGAACATGAATTCAACCAAACAACAACTTTACCATTAAGAATGTCATCACCCACTCCATTATCGGGCAAGTACAAATTGTATAATCAAATTCGTGGGTTACTCAGACTTCACCCAAACATATGATGCAAATAACTCTATATAACATGCAATCATATCAACTTCCAATAAATCAAGTTTATAGTCCTAAACAAAGATAACATACGAATGTAATTCAACCAAATTGGGATATAATATGAGCTATCACAAGGATTATGCACCAAAAACTTCCTTCACGCACTTTACCCATCACATGTGTACAATCAATTTCACCAAAATCCATAGAAATCAAGAACCCATTTTGACAAGTGCAAAATTGAGCCGCAAGGGTTTCGTATATATCAAACCAATAATAGACACCATGATTTCCAATGATTACTCATATCACAAAATGACCCACATGGTTCTACAACAAAACTCAAGCAATACTAAGACCAAGAATAGTATAAATATGAGGAAAAGGGCCGAAGACATACTGTATAGATGATGCAAAAACAATGATGCTTTATTGATTATAATGAAGCTCAATCCAATGAAAGTGATGAAAAATAGCTACTAGAGGAGTGATGAGTACTTTGGAATGTGGAGGATGAGAAGTAAAAAAGTGAAAGAGCACTTTAAAGGAAGTAAGTCGAACATGTGGTGCAATTCAACGATGCTGACTTACACTACCAAACTCATTTGACAATCCACCGAATGTGTTTTTGACGACCTTTTCTTAACGATCCACCGATGAATTGCCACCTTGACTGCCAAATTCGGCAGAACCTCAATGGCCATCAACTGACCCAAAAAAGGTCAAATTTGGGGTCTCCATTTTAACTTGGCGATCCACCGAATAGTTTCACTTGTTGAATTTTGCATCCTTTTAAAAACTTTCACCTTCAAACACCAGCACACACAACACATGTTATTCAAAACCACTAAAACCTTGGGTTTCCTCCTAAGAAGCACCTTATGTAATGTCGTGGCATGACAGAGTCCATTACAAATCATAGATCGTCTACATAAATGATATCAACCACTCAAACACTAGGTGGTTTGCCATAGTACTTCTTCACCTTCTCCTCATTCACTCTAAATTTCTCACCCTTTGTATTCTAAACCTCAACAACACCATTGTAAAGTACTTCACTAACTTTGAATGGACCCGACCATTTAGATTTGAACTTGCCCAAGAATAACCTTAATCTTGAGTTGTAGAGAAACACCGGGTCTCCAACAGTCAATTCACTTTTAAGATCTTAAAATCATGCCATAAGTTTTATTTTCTCTTTATACAGGGTTGAGATCTAATAAGCTCTCAATCTAAATTTACACATCAAATGAACTTGCGTGAGCCGAGAGCCTATAGCTTCATTATGATCAAAGTTTAATCTCTTCACGCACGATGCTCAAGCTCTACCGGGAGATGACAAGCTTTGACAAACACAAGTTGGTATAGTGACATTCCAATTGGGGTGTTGTATGCGCTACGGTATGCCCATAATGCGTCATCAAGCTTACTTGCCAGTCACTCTGATTTCTATTCACTGTATTAGCAAGAATTGCTCTTATCTCCCAATTTAACACTTTAACTTGGCCATTTTCCTGAGGATGGTATGGAGTTTTCACTCGGTGCTTCATCCCATATTTACTCAATAATACACCAAACAACTGGTGCAAAAATGTGAGCCTCCTTCAGAAATGATAGCATGAGGGGTACTGAAACAAGTTAGAATATTCTTCTTTAAAAGGTTCACCACACCCTTACCTTCGTTAGATGGAAACATAATCACATCTACCCATTTCAGTACATGATCAATAGCCAAAAAGATGTACTGGTTACCAAAAGAGCTCACAAAAGGCCCCATGAAATTAATTCCCCAAACATAAAAAATTTCCAATTCAAGAATAGGGGTAAGAGGGAATTCATGGCGTCTGGATATGTTACCATGAAGTTGACACTTTAGACAAGCCTTGGCAAAATCATGTGCATCCTTGTGAAGTGCGGGCCAATAATATCTACTTCGAAGAATCTTTGAGTTTATTCAGATCTCACCATGATGACCTCCGATTGGAGATGAATGATATTAATCTGGAATAGTACCTATGGATGATTTAGGAACACACCTCTAGATCATGTTGTCAGCATACTCTCTAAATAGGAAAGACTCATACTAAAAATATTGTTTCACATAAAAAATAAACTTTCTTCGCTGCTGATGGTTGAAAGACTTCGGAATAAACCCACATACTAAATAATTGGCAAAATCAGCATACCATGGGCTGGAATCAAGAGAAACGACCGTGAGAGTTTCATCCAAAAATGCATCAGCAATATCAACATTTTCAACACTTTATCCATTAGATTCAAGCCGAGACAAGTGGTCCACCAATTGATTTTCACAACCTTTATGGTCTTTGACCTCAAAGTCAAACTCTTGCAACAATAAAACCCATCTAATCAATCTTGGTGTTGCATCCTTCTTGGCCATTAAGTATCGAAGTGCAACATGATTTGTATGAACTACCACTTTAGTTCCTAACAAATAATCTTGAAATTTCTCAAAAGCATAGACAATGACCAATAATTCTTGTTTTTTTACAGTATAGTTCTTTTGGGATACATTAATGAACTTGCTTGCATAATAAATAGGATTGAATAACTTGTTCCTTCACTGACCAAATACAACCCCCAAAGCTACTCCACTGGAATCACACATTACTACAAAAGGCAATGACCAATCGAGGGACACAATTATAGGAGTCACAACAAAGTTTTCTTTAAGGCATTCAAATGCTTTCATGCAAGCATCATCAATCAAAAAGGTCGATTCCTTCTCAAGAAATTTGCACAATGGGTTGGCTATCTTGGAAAAGTCATTGATAAAATGCCAATAAAAATTGGCTTGCCCTAAAACGATCTTCACCCCCTTGATGGAGATAGGGGAGAAAGACTAGCAATAACTTCAACCTTGTCTTGATCCACTTGTAGCTCATCACCCAAAATCGTGTGCCCCAATATGATACTTTTTTAACCATAAAATAATATTTCTCCCAATTGAGTACCATATTAGTCTCATCACATATTTGAAGAACCATTACTAGGAGCAAGATATTGCTCAAAAGCGTCACCAATAATTGAAAGGTTGTCAATGAATAACTCTATTGAATATTCTACTATATCCACAAAGATAGCAAGCATGCAATGTTGGAAAGTAGTCAGAGCATTGGAAAGACTGAACGACATTCTTCTAAAGTCAAATGTCTCATATGGGAATATGAAGGTATTCTTTTGATGGTCCTTTAGGGCTATAAAGATTTGATTGTACCCAAAGTACTTATCAAAAAAACAATACCATCCCTTCCCTGCTAGATGGTCCAACATTCGGTCCATGAATGGTAAAGAAAAATGATATTTCTCTATCCATAGGTTAAGATGCCTATAATCCATGTAAATATGCTACCTCATCACTGGTTGAGTGGACATAAGTTGATCTTCTCATTCTTCACAGCGGTGAAGCCACCCTTCTTTTGCATACAATGGACAGGACTAACCCAACTACTATAAAATATTGGGTAAATAACCCCAACATCCAACCACTTAATGATTTATTTCATCACTACCTCTTGAATATGTGGGTTAAGTCTCCGTTGATACTCAATAATCGACTTGCAATCCCTTATCAAGTTGATTTTATGAGTATAAATACCCAAGGGTATTCCACTAATGTTTGCAATACTCCATCCAATTGCTTTAATAAACTTCATCAACACTTAGATCAATGCTTGCACTTGATGATCAAGCAAATAAGATGCCACAATTACTGGGAGTATCTCCACTCCCTAAGAAATCATACTTCAAATGTGATGGAAGAGCTTTCAATTCAAGCTTAGGGGGCACTTCAATGAAAGGCTTGGTAGGGATGTTTTTCCTGATTTTTCAAATCAATAACAAGATTAATTGGGTTCTTGAAATAAGAACCCACTCTCTCTAATGCGGCACACACCTCAGAATAATTTTTAATTACTTCACCATCATAATTGAGCAACACTACTGCCAAAGATTCTCCCAAAATAAACACCTTCCTAATGTTCACAACCACTTCTTCTACCACATCAATATAAGATACGACTTGGTATTCTCTTGGTTGTTTCATTGACTTGCACATATTAAAGGTGACTTCCTCATTATTCACCCGAAACTTAAGTTCACCACACTCCACATCAATCAAGGTCCTACCGGTAACAAAGAATGGCCTACAAAAAATTGGTATCTTCATATCAATTTCAAAATCAAGGACCATAAAATCGATAGGGAATATGAATTTGTCCACTTTCACCAACATATCATATAAAATGCTAACCAACTTTTTGATAGCCTAATCCACCATGAGAAGCCACATTGTTGTTGGTGATGGGACACCCAAACCATGTTGTTTGAAAATAACAATGACATTAAGTTGATACTAGCTCTAAGATCACATAAAGCCTTGGCGAATTGATAAAATCCAATCATGCATGGAATCGTGAAGGCACCCATATCTTCTTTCTTCACTACAAAATTATTTTATAGTATCACACTACAATGGTGCAACACTTCAGTGGTTTCAAACTCAAGATTTCCATTCTTTGTCATAAGATCGGTCATAAATTTGGCATATCCGAGTATTTCCACAAGAGCTTTAACCAACAAAATATTGATTGAAAGAGAATTAAACATTGACAAGAACTATTGAAACTTGGCTTCATTATTCTTATTCTTCAACTTTTAAGGGGAAGGTGGATAAATTTTCAGTTGAGGCACTTTTACTTTGGCAGATGAGGAAAAATTTGTGGAGGGTGCAGTTTTGGCTTTGCTCGGCTCCCCCCAACTTTAATGTTGCAATCACTCCTGGGATTTCCAAGAGAATGGATTTCCCCAACAACTATCACATCATCACCAACTTTTGGCTCATTATTCCCCTTAAATAAAGAGGTATTGTTGCCTTTGTGTTTCTTAACGTCTGGAGGGAGTATGTGGCATCCCTCACGCACCTCAGAAAAATGTCCTTATGAGTGTAATTTTTGAATATAATAAAATTAGTGCATTATTTTGCGAAGCCAACTTTGTATTCAGTTTGATGGGGCAAAATTGTGTAAAAAAGGGGTGGTCTTTTATTTTTAGATGACCCGTAGCAAAAATTAATTTTTTGAGTGATTTGAGTTTAACCAGAAAGGTGCACGACATAAGTCCATGTTGCGTACCTGTTGAACACCGGTGTAAAAAAGGCCTCAATTCATTTCCTCTACAAAAGCAAGGGAGAACTAAAATTTTGAGCGAAAATGAACTACTTTGCGACATGTCCATGTCGCGGACCTGTCGCACCCTAGTTCAAAAAGTTTAAAAATTTAAGGGTAATTGAGTAATAATTCAGTGCCTATATATACGAGATTCCCATGATTTTCACTCATTTTCCAAGCCCTACAACACCCTAAATCTCCCAAATATCCTCCAAATTTCCTCATAATTCCCTAATTCAAATTCAAGATTTCTAAAGATTCCCTTTGGATTACAAGAACTCAAGTAAAGCCCTCTCAAGTTTTTCTTCAAGAAATTCCTAAGTCAAAGGTATGTGGGCCTCATTCATGGGGATTCCTTCACCCATGAAACCAATCCCTCTCTTCTTGTCAAATTTCATGATTTTAAGATTAAATACCTTATGGGTAACTCTTATTATGCATTATAAACACGATTTATGTTTGAATTCTCTAAGCATTGATGTGATTATGCATGAACACTCATTGGGGTTGATAATATGATGGGTCCTAATATGCAAAAGCTATGTACTCTACAATGCCATGAAAAGCTATAAAAGAACTTATAAATTTCGGTTGGATTTCATGATACCCAAATTAGAGTTTTACTACAATATTGGTAGGTTGATTTGAATGATTTTTAAATAAATTGATTTTAATTTTCCCATGTCTTATACTCTTGAAATGCATGGTTTTACGCCTATGTACATATACCCACCATATTTTGATCAAGTCATGCAACAAGCTTCTATGTTAATGAAAGTCTCATTGTAAGACATATGAATTGGGAATATTAAAAATGTTGAAGGGCTATTAAAGCATGCTGTGAGCTCACGAAAATGTTATGAATGTTAAGAATAATGTGAAGCCCTTTCTTTGATATTATGAATCTTTGGTTTGATGATCTACTCTATAAAAATATTATGATATTATGATGCTTTGCATATTATGGCTATAAGTATTATTTGAATATTCCTTAGGATTGTGACCTAGCACCGAGTGGACCTTGGAAGGTACCCATTGTCCTATAACTATGTTGCCACCATATGTTGTAAATTGCTTGAGACATGACCAACCAAAGAGGGGGAGTTCCCTTAAGGTACATGGCACTTATTATCCGAAAAGGGTGGGGTTTTTGTAAGGCTTCTACATTCTATGATTTGAAAAGGGTGATGTTCCCATAAGAACCTTATTTTGTAATCTACCAAAAAGTGGAGGTTCCCGTAAGGTAACTAAAAAGGGTATTATTCCTGTAAGGTATTTGTGAGGCACTTTTCCCAAAAAGGAGAGGTTCCCGTAAGGTGAGTGCTTGGTTTACCCTAGAAAAGTAAACCACTCCTTTATTTGGTGTGGAGTGAAAATCGGGATTCAAAGTAGTAGCTCGCTTGGTATTAATTGTCGGTTATGGTCCCTTCCCATCTATGTATGCTATGATTTATAATTTGGATATCACCATGCATGTTTTGACTAAGGCATTAATCATCCATGTCATATTGAGCTTATATCCATTAACTATGAATATGAATATTGTTTAATTGTGGTTTATGTTTCATTGTTGCATTGCACCCCACACATTTAGTATATTTCAAGTACTAACATATATTTCATTTGCCTACATGATCTATCCATGTAGGGACCAAAGCTCCTATTCATCCTCCACCTCTACGTGGTTAGACGGATCATTTGAAGACTTCTATTGGTGAGTCCTGCACTCCGGGGATAACATCCACTTTACTTTCATGCTTTAATTAAGACTTGTATAATTTTGGCTACTTATATTTTGAGGGTGAGCCCAGAAGATATCTTAGCCCCCATTCCATTCAGTTTAGAGGTATCATTGGATATGGAAATATATGTATTCGGCTTGACTCCTATTATATTTATGAGATTATGCAAGATTTCCCTTAGTCCCTATTCCCTTCTATGTGTTGATATTTGTTGATGATATGATGGAAGTCCCAAGTCCCAGTAACATCCCCATAGCGTGAGTCATAATTACCTGACCCTTAGACTTTATTTATTATATGATTTATGCAAATTCGCTTCCGTAAAACTTCCCCATAGCTTGATTCCAAAGTCTCGTATCCCTTATAATTATTTGTTACTTGCTTGATTGTTTAATTATGCTTCCACAACCAAGGATGTGCAAATGATATGTTAAGAGGCTTGTTTAGGTTGACTTCTCATTCTCATTCACCGTGTCATGTCTAGGCCTTAGGCTTGGGTCATGACAAGCTTGGTATCAGAGCCCTAGGTTTGTAAATAATCCTCGGGAATCCAACACACTGCATCAAGTAAAGTCTTGTTCATGATTGTAAAACGTGCCATAACTATGAATAGAAGGCTATGAGATGTTTTAGGAAATAGTTCACTTCTTCATAATCTATGTCGTGCTATCAAATTAAATTAAGATTCCCTTTTTCGTAATAGATGGTCTTGTGCTCTTTTATATCATTCCGCTAAGGAGAATGCTAAAGAGAGCTCCTACACCCGAGGGTGATCCAACCCCTCTGGTTTCTCAAGCTCCCAAAGAAGAAGAAGGGGTCACACATACCAAATATTGGAATGACATTGCTATGTTGGCACAAGCCATGATCAACCAATTGAACCAAGGAGCCCAAGATCCTCATGCTCCCACCGCAACTTCAAGAGTTAGGAATTTTACAAAAATAAACCCTTCGGAGTTCTATGGCTCCAAAATAGACAAGGACCTCTAAGAATTCATTGATGAGATGTATAAAGTGCTTGCTATTATGAGGGTGAGTTCAGAAGATAAGGCAGAACTTGCGGCCTACAAACTTAAAGGCCTTGCACAAATTTGGTTTATTAAATGGAAGAAAGAGAGGGAGGACAATGATCCCATCTCATGGGAGGAATTTAAGGCCTCCCTCCTCAACCATGTTTTCCCTATTAAATTGAGAGAGACAAAAATGATGGAGTTCATAAATCTCAAACAAGGATCCATGAGTGTGAAGGAGTATTCCCTTAAGTTCAACAAACTCTCAAAATATTCTTCTCACTTGGTTGCCAACTTTAGGGCAAGGACGAACAAGTTTGTGTCGGGGTATCTGACTTAATGAATGAAGAATGTTGCACCTTCATGCTTATGGCTGATATGGACTTGTCTCGACTTATGACTTATGGCAAACAACTTGAAGGGGAGAAGCTTAGAAAAAGAAAGAGTGGGGAGTCCAAGAGGGCTCAATATGATGGTGGTTTTCAAGGTGCTAAGGGTGGTCATTTCAACAAAGGCCATAAATTCCAAGGCCAAGGGTCCTCCAATTCTCAAAATCAAAGATTTGTTAATGCTAGGCTGCCTAACTCTAAAGCCCATGGTGGTAATGGTGGTCAAATTATTACTAAATATGGGAGATGTGGTAAGAACCATAATGGTAGATGCTATAGAGATGTGGGTACTTGCTTCGGGTGTGGCAAAATGTGCCACAAAATTGTGGATTGTCCAAGCAAGGGTAAAGATGGTCGTTATCAATGGAAAGGTGCGCATGTTGATCAAAGAGCACAAGGTATCCAACAAGGGGGTGCTCCATATCACAATCGGTTTTACGCTCTTCAAGGGAGACAAGGAGTGGATGAAGTGCCCAATGTTATTAGCAACATGTTAAAGGTTTTTGATTTTGATATGTATGCTTTATTGGATCCAGGTGCCACTCTTTCTTTCATTACTTCTTTTGTTGCTAATAAGCTTCATGTATGTCTTGAATTATTATGTGAACCCTTTGAGGTGTCTACCCCTGTTGGTGAGTCCATTATTGATAGGAGAGTTTATAGGGATTTCCTCGTGTGCATATTGCAGAGAGTCATGCCTTATGATTTTGTTGAACTTTGCATAGTGAATTTTGATGTCATTCTTGGGATTGATTGGTTACATGCATATCATGCTTCCATTGATTGTAGGACCCGCAAGGTTAAGTTCCAATTATTTAGTGAGCCCGTCTTTGAGTGGTAAGGTCATAATTTAGTGGTTAAGGGTTGGTTCATTTCTCATCTTAAGGCCCGGAAATTGATTTCTAGGGGTTGAATTTACCATCTTGTAAGGGTTAGGGATGTTGAGTCTAAAGTCTCTTCTGTTGAGTCGGTTCCAGTGGATAATGAGTTTCTTGATGTCATTATCGATGAGGTTCCCGGTGTCCCTCTAGAAAGGAAAAATAGATTTTGATATAGACCTCCTCCCCGATACACTCCCATTTCTATTTCCCCTTACCATATGTACCCAACAAAGTTAAAAGAGTTCAAGGAACAATTGAAAGATTTATTGGAGAAGGGTTTCATAAGGTCTAGCAAGTCACCTTGGGGTGTACCAGTGTTGTTTGTGAGGAAAACAGATGGATCTGATAATGACCCAAAATTTTTAAACTTCGTAGTGGTTGATCAAGGTCTATTATGAACCTTTTTCGGTTAGCTAGTAACCATCACGGATCGTACTTATGTGGCCATGTTCAAAGGGATCACGTTGGTTGGATTTTGCACGAGGTCGTGTGGTAGGGCTGAATTTGAATAGACATATCTCTTGGTACGGGGTGAACTTTGTAGGTTAAGAACAATCAAAATGAATCTCTTCGAGTTATCTTTGCTACACAATTGGTCTCACTCGATTTGAAGTTCAGATGTGGAGGTTATGGCCGTTACGGTGAGACTGCCCATGCACAGAAGCGTTCTAGAAAAAGGGAAGGACAAAGTTGGCTAAGGCAAGACCTCACAGAAGGACCACAAACCATGTGGGGGTTCACAACCCATGAGCCTGTTCGTGGGGAGATCCAGAGGGTAGTCTGGAGGTTAGATCAAGGCCCCGAGCCAAGTGAGGCTCCACGGACCACTTCACGGTTTGTATGATGCCTCACAACTCATGAGGGTACCCGTGAGGTGGTCCAGAGAATTCCCAAGATTTCAAGCCAGGGAACAATCCATGTATGGCTTCACGGTCGAGTTCATTGCCTGTGACCCTCTACACGGACCATGAAGTTGTCCCCGTCAGTGACTATTTAAGTTTTCTTCTCATTTCATTAATGGCGTAATTATATGATATGATATGTTATGTAAATCCTTCTGAAATGTCTGGGTCGTAAGAAAGGTGGCCATCACACTGAAATGACTGGGTCGTAAGGTGTGGTGTAGATTACCTTTGGAAAGTAATCTTATCTGATCCGATGGGAGGCCTCATTGGGCAAGTTCATGTTGTAGCTCACATGAGTTTGGATGTTGGTTATGGTCACATCCCCAACACTATAAGCATTACCACATTTCATGTATCATGGATTTCATGGCATCTATGTATACCATCCTGTCACGACCCGGATAGGGGGCCTAGATGTGACCTGGCAAAAGAAGACCCGAAAGCCCTTGATCAAGCCATCATAGCATCATCACACACATCATTGGTTTAGAAGCACGGAAGTAAACACATAACACATAAGTTCTAAGGGAAACGGGGCTTTGGACTCAAGCTATGGGAATGTTGCTGGGAATGGGATGAGCATGAATCACATAACACATAACAAGTATTTCTAAGGGGCGGGTAAGTTGGACTCAAGCTATGGGGGCACACCGGGTTAGGGGACTTTCCACATAAGCACATAATCAACACACAATCCCAATAGTCATGTCATAAGCATAATCAACACCATTTCCATAACCAAAGTTCATAGATCATAATATCTCAATAGTCATAATATCTAACAAGTACAATCCAATGTACAAGAGTTTAGTCTGTCCAATAAGCCTCTACATAACATGAACGGGGCCTTGACATACTTTGAGGATCACCCTCAATACATAAGTAAAAAAATGTAAAAGCAATACTAGCTAGATAAAAAGTGGCTATTGCTCTTGAACAGAAGAGCTCAGCAAAAGCAATAGACTTCAAGATGATCACAAGTCGTTTAATGGTAGATAGAGATCGTCGCAGGTACCTACATGGTTAGAACATATATAAAAGAGTATGGGTTAGCACAATAAGGCACTAAGTATGTGGGCATGCAAATGTATATGCACATGGACCTATAACAACCTACATGGCAAAGGCACATACGTAGAAGAAAATATAAGAAGGGACAAAATAACAATATGCCATGATAATCGTGATGCATGAAATACCATGATGCTTATAGTATAGAGGGGATGAAACCATAACTGACATCCAAATTAATGTGAGCTACAACATAAACTTTCCCAATGATTCCTTCAATTGGATCGGAGAAGATTACTTGCCAAAGGTAATCTACACCACACCTTATGGGCCTCCCATTTCAATGTGATGGCCACCTTCCTTACGTGCCTCCCATTTCGGAAGGATTTACATAACATAATATATCATATCATATCATATAATATCAAAGCATACCTTATGGGCCTCCCATTTCAGTAGCAACTTATGGTGGCACATAGTTTCGGGAAAGGAGTGGGACCCTTGGGGATAGCCCACTTACTACTCCAATACTTCTCGGTACTAAACCATCATCCCACAAGAATACGTATACATATAAATGCTTTTAAAATGGAAACTTGACACTTGGACTTCAAATCATGCATACTTGGGCTTAAGAGCCAAACATAGTTTCAATACTCTTATGCATACTTAACAAGAGTCAAACACATTTCATAGTCATGCTTCATGGGCTAAAAAGCCAAACAAACCTTCATGTAAAACTTTGTGCATAAGAGTAACTCCATACATATCATACTTGTCATATCATATTAGTGCAAGCACCCATGTTTCTCAAAGAGCCATATCAAAGACTTAGTGTGATCACAACTTAGCCATAACCCATACTTGTGCAAAATCATAGTCATAACATGTTTGGGACTTAGCCGACATCAAAACTTTCATCAAATATCTATGAATCACGTATGCAATGCCATGAGGAAAAATGTGACTAGCATGGGTACTAGAATTCATATTTCAAATTCAAATCAAGAGTAGTTCATGAGAAATTTAAGTCAAACCAACCTTCAAAACATAATTTAAATACTACCCATGCATAAATCAAGAGTATAAGGGACATGCATAACTTGATCATCATCGAAACCATTTAATCTTAATGAAATTCAAACTTAAATCAACCTTAAAACACCTAATTTCTACAACACATAATCCCAGTCATTTAAATAATTCAAAATTTAAAGAACCTAACCTTAAATAAAACTTGAAATCAAAATTTAAAGAGGAGGGTTCTTGGGTCTTCATAGATGAAAGAGAATCCATGAATCAAACCCACATACCTTGAAATTGACCAAGGGAATTGAAGAATTTCACAACAAGGATTATCTTCCCCATATTTCCTCAAGCTTTCATCAATGGAGGTCAAGAGAATTGAGAGGATTTCAAAATGGATTGAAGAGTGTTAGAATGGATGAAAAGGGTTTAGGATTAGGTTAAGGGGTTTAGGGGACCTTAAAAAGCCAAAAAGGGGCATAGGATCTAATTAAATTATGAATTAACCATTAATGAATTAGACTAATTAACTGAAACAGTGCTTCACAGAATGCTACAGTGCCCGTCCAGTGGTACACGGTCCGTGTACTTGACCGTTTGGATTGCCTTGGCCTCGTCTTCGGCTTGAACTCTGGGGGGACTTTCTGAAACACTTCAAGGAGGGAATCACGGACCTTGTGGCTGCACACAGACCGTGTACTGGTCTGTGGAGCCACACTTGGTCTGGATTCCAGCCCCACAAGCTGGCCAACACTCTGCCCCACTCCACGGGACTTCTCACGTGCCGTGAAGTGTCTCACGGACCGTGGGGTGGTCCGTGGGACTTAACTTGGTCCTTGGATGGGGTCCTGGACACCAGGGGCTCACTATATGAGCACACGACCTCCACCACGGACCATGGGCCCTCACACGGTCCATGGTCCATCCCTTATCCCATTTCTAGAACCTTGTTCCCAGCGTCCTTCCAAATATGGCCAAGTCACTGTTTTGGCCATAACTTTGTCGTACGAACTCTGAATCGAGTGAAACCAGTTGAATTACGAAGATAACGCAAAGAGAGTCAATTTGATATATAGCAGCCCACACAGTTCATCCTATACTAAAAGTTATTATCTCTCAAAGTACACTGTTCCAACCAGCCCATAACTTCACCAAGTGACCCGTTTTGAATTTGGCCACTTAAACTCAACCCATTGCTACCAAAATTCAATCACGATCAGTTTAACACAAACCTTGACCAACCATTATGAATTTCAAAAATTTTCGGATCGTTACATCATCTTCCCCTTGGGAACTGTAACAACCCAAAATTTTTTGAAATCTACTTATGGTTGGCATTCTATGATGTACTACAAGCCATGTATGAGTTT
>JBCEWC010006115.1:0-23660 GCA_038996855.1 Solanum aculeatissimum | reverse complement strand
TGAATTTATTAAGATCACAATTATTTATTCTCAAATAATTCAAGTGAGAAAATAACAAATATGATGATAAAATTATTGTTCTCCTAACTAGTTAGAAGCCACAAAAAAAATCTACTTTGATCTAATTACTTGAAATAGAAATTTTTATAATAATTCAAGGGTATAATTGGAAAGAAGATTTTGTAGAGTTTTAAACTAAACACAATATTAGATGAGAAGCAATGAACCAAACACTTGATAAAAAATAATCTCTGCATTATTAATTCTTGCATTACTAATCCCTGCGTTATTCATTTGTTTACCAAATGACCCCTTAATTTTATATGTTATGGACTATCTAATTCATTTTATTTTAGGAGATATGATCATTTGGAGTTGACCCAAATAAAATCTTACACTGAAACTCACTTGGTAAAGGAAGCTTTCAACTCAACTTTGTGATAGAGGATTCTTGTGACCATGAGTCATCTTCAAGTCTATTTACACACTAAATAGTTAAGGTTGTCACTTGTACAAACCATTCCATGATCCATAAAAGTAATATGGACCATATAAACCCTCTGTGGAAGTCACCCTTTTTTTAATTTCCATAAATTTTAGAATTCCTTTGTATAGACTTGATCTACGAGTCGCAAAACCAAATACGACCCACACGTGCACCCTCATGGTTACAAGGTCAGAATATAAACGTCCAACGGGTTCCAAAAGCACCTTTTATGGCTTGTGCAATCTTTTATGGCCCATTAAAAGGGCTTGTGGTTCGTGAATTAGTGCTAGTTCTACACTTCTCCTTTTTATTCTAACTTTTCAACTTCTGGGGTATTACAATATCCCCTCTTTAGGAACATTCACCCTTCAATGAGAATCCAGCTAGCCCAAATTGAATAATGAAAGAGATCTAACAACCTATCAGAAATACAATGACATATGTAAAATGCATAAACCCTGATATTTTTCAAATATTACATAGAACTTCATTAAAACACTAATTTCATGAGTATGAATGCATATGAAATGACATGGAAAATCTAGAACGTAGGGACACATGAGAATAGACATGAAAAGCTAGCACTTTTACCATAACTCAACCACTTGAGCTATAAAGTCAATCACAATACAACGATCACGAAACCAATCCATACCTTTTACCATCAACCAAGAAGAAAGTCATAACATACCGAATGAATTTCCATGCTAAGTCGAGGAACCATAGAGGTTGAGAAACACATATTATAAGGAGGGGGTAGTGGGGGCAGGGCTAAGATTGTTGATGAATATCCTTATCATTCTTAGCAACCCATGTACAATGCCTTAGCTTATGATCAATCACACTGCAACCAAAACATACACCCAGGCTGACTAATCAATCTCCCGTATGGTATCTTCCATACTTTTGGCATGTGGGGAAAGTTTGATCACTAACACTATTACCTTAATATCTAGGGTTAGGCACCCTATCCTTCTGAAACTTAGGCATCAAAGCACTATCAAAAGATGATCCACCCTTAATTGGATCCTTCGTAATCATATTATCACTCTATATAAGCTTTTATTCTCCAATTTGTTCGACATAATTCATAAGCCTAGAGATATCCTGCAATGAGCCTCTAGGTCAATTCTATGTTTTTCGTGATATTTATACTATTTTGAGCTTTTGTATACTAACCTCCAGCCTTTAATGACTTATTGGGGCTATTGGAATAAGTGTGGGTGATTTTGGTTGTGAATTATGCGAGTTTATGTGTTAACGAAAAGTTATAATGACAAAAATGAGATTTTTGACAAAACCTCAGAAAATGGCCCCAAAATGGGATTCTAATAGTTCTATTAGTTCTAAAATAACCAATTTAGTCTAGGAGGGTGGTTGGTCCAAGGATGGAGGGTCCCCGGTATGATTTTGAGCCAAAAGTTACAGAATGAGTTCAATCAAAAGCTAAAAAGTGCATTTCTATAAAAATCTAATTAAACACGCTCGAAATAAAATTTGATGGCGTGGTCATCTTTGAAACATAAAAAAGAGTCTGGAATGACCCTTTGTCAGTTGACGGGGGCATTCAGTTGCATTTTGATCCCCTCAGTTCTTTTAGCTAAAATTAGCCGAAAAGAAGTGGGACCCTTATTTTTTGTCGAATGCTCTGTTAAGAATTTTGATTGCACTATTGGATCCAAAATGTCAAAATCTATGTGGTTACACTATTTGTTTTTGCATAAAACAGACACTGAACGCCCCCAAAATACCTCGGGGAAGTTTTTAACTTAGCTGGTGCAGCACCAGCAAAAATAACCCTCCACATTCGTGGAGAGTTGAGGCGAGTTCGCGGAAGGTTGGTTGGATAAACCTCCACATTCGTGGGGCCATGTCCGTGTTCATGGAGGAGGGAGGCTTAGAAAGCTCCACATTTGTGGAGCCTGTTCCGCGTTCGCGGAGGCTTAGTAGGTGGCCTATGTAAAGGCCCTTCAGCCTTGCGAACAACCATTTAAAAAACTTCATCAGCTCATAACTTTTGCGATATAGCTCTGTTTTCAAAGATTCAAAGATCTACATGACTCATATTTTTGCAAGGAATGCCATGGTGAAGTTGGATTTGGGATTCAACATGTATCTCGACGTAAAATCACTATTTTAGTTGATTACGCTCTCAAAGTGTATGAAAACTTTGCGCTTTGATATCTTGACCGATTCTTGATGGAATTAAGTGAAATTTAAGTCTAAATTGTTCTACGTTCTGAGAGGAACACTTTGGTATGCTAAGTTTCCATTGAATTTAGCTAGTTTTCATAAATTTTGACCAAGAATATTTTGAAAGAAATATTTTTTCGATAAAAAATTAATTCTATTTTTGTGTCTTTTCTCAATTTTCTAGGGTCCGTTTTGGGCCAAATTTTTGGCTATAGACTCAGGTTATCATGGGAATTATTTTTCAGGGTTCGGTTAGGAATCTTGGGTTTGGTCCCTATGTTTCTCCATTTTAGGCGCTATTGGCCTAATTTCACCCATTTTCAAGATATTACAGCTAATGCGATCATGTTAACTCTATGAATTGTATTTGAATAGTTGAGAAATGTTCAGAAATGATCAGGAGAGGAAAGCTCAGCTGGATTAATTTGGGATGCGAGACACCGACTTCCAAGTAGACTAGGCTTTCCCTAAATGTTAGACTGAGTGAGACTATATGCATGTTGAACTAAAATGTATATAAAGGTGTTAGTTGTGCTCTGTATGATTAGTATATATTGTTATGGTATTTCACGCTTGTGTTGGTGGTTGTGATTATTGTAGTTTCAATATATTTTGGCATTATTGACCACAGGGAGTGCTGATAAGGGCCGTATATGGGCTGAAGCATGGGACAGGTATGTATTCTGACCTAACTCTCTTCTGTGGGGGTATGCTTCCAGATGTTATTGAGATATGATAGCTGTGAGGATGCTTGTTGAATACTTTCTATACTGTGACTTGATTTTGATATAAATGTGATTCCATTGGGCCTGGTTGTTGTGGGCACTTATGATATAGCTATTGTCATCGTGCTTTACTCTTACTACCTGTGCTTGGCTAGATTGTTGCATTTTTGGGTCTGTTAGACTTGGTTTTACACTGATTGGTGATACATACGCTCTTGTGTACTGCTGTTAGTTGCTAGGTACTGGTTTCTCTTACTTGAGGATAGGATTAGTTGTTGTTATCTGAGGGATGGTGATAGTAACGGTTGTGTTGGTGGATTGCGTGGGATACCTATAGTGTGAGTGTCATCACCTATGTTTACTCCGGGACTTCTCGCGGTCCAAGTCCCGGTGGCCACGACTAGGATATGATGTGCTTCCAAAATACATCACTTTTGATGCTTAAAACTTAGGATTTTGTGTATTCTTAAGGCGATGTTAGTAGGTTTGATGTGTTTTTATATTTATTTTGCAGGATTACAAGATTTGGTATGATTTTGGGCAAAGTTCTGCAGAATTGAAGTTGTTGAGGATTTACGGACAACTCTATGAGTCGTGGTTCAATCCATGAGCCGTAGGTTAGTTTCGTGAGTTACATCTAGTGAAGGGCTAAGTTTCAGATATTGCATCCACAAACTATTAGACAAGCTGTAGAATTATTCACGATCGTGGATTAGGATCGTGCTTGGAGGATCAAATTTGGAAGAGTTTAAGAAAAGTTGTCAAATGAAACCTTCCACTGGCCGTAGGTCATAAGATGAATCGCAAGAAGGTCTTGTGGAATTGAAGTAATTTTTTGGAAGTTGCAAAGTATGAAGCCCATGTATGGGCCGTGGTTCCTTATACGGCTCGTAACCTCATCCGTAGAAGCTGGCGAATTTAGTTTTCCTATTTTATTTTGGATTTGTATTTTAGTTATTATAAATAGGTTTTTTAGTTAGAAGGATGTACCAGATATAGAAAAAAATAGTAGAGAGAAACACTTTGGAGACTTCATCTTTTGTGATTTTTACATTAAGATTATTACATTGTGATTTCTTGTGGAAGATTCAAATTGCTTGTTCTTTAATTCATCATTGTAAGTGTTTAATCATGCTATTCCGTAACATGATTTCTTAATTTACAATGATCATGCATAGCTAAATCCACAACTAGGGTTGTGGGAACCATGAAGAACTAACAAGGTACAACCAGATAATCCATAATTCTTGGAAAGTGTGGATGCATATATTAGTTAATTCTCTTTGAGATGAATGATTTTTAACGGTGGCCAATGTTAGAACCTGCCTAATTCTTACTGACTGGATCAAGGTACTAATGGATATGAAAAATAATTAATTAATAGGTTTTGATGTGATCCTTCTCATCTAATCAACCTAATCGGATCAAGGGGCGGTTGTACTGGAATAAAAGGTAAGGGTTAGTAATATCACATTGCGGGAATGGATCAAATCATGTATGAAATTTATCTCTTGCCTGGATCAAAGGGTTTGGTAAACTTAACTTACCGTTCGTCAAGCTACACACTAGAAAAAATTATGATTGTTTGGTGATACTAAGTTAGGAATTCATGAGGAACATAATACCCTAGTTACTTCTCTCACTGATTTTACAACAGTTATTTATAGTTTAGGTTTACTTATTGTAATTATAAAATCCTTCCTCCCTTTCGGGAGATAAGTTGGTTTATTCAACTCGAATTACTTGTAATTACTCCAGGTCTAGACCGATCGACCCTAACCTCGATTTGTTATATATTTTGACAACGACCACTTATCCTCTAATTGGAGGTGTAGTTTGGGCGACATTAAAATTTTGGCACCGTTGCCAGGGGATACGACTTTTAGACTGGTTTAATTTGGATAGTTTGTGAATTAACTCTTATTTTTCTTATTTTATGTTTCTTGTTGTTTTGGTTTTATTTCAGAGTATAGGTGTAGTGTATGTGAAACACTCATAGTCAAGGCAATCCCTTGACTCTATTTTACCTTAAGATCTAGAAGGCACTAAGAAGAATGACCTAGAACAATGCGAACAATGCGAACAATGCGAACAATGCTGCAAATTATGCCGTAAATACAACATTGAATCAGAATAATAATGACCCACCACCACTTGAGGATGTTAATCCACTACCACAGGATCTTCAAGCCATGGCTAAAATATGGAATCAATATAGGATTGACCCTATGACAGTGGATGTTACTGGAGCTATTGTGTTACCTCTTTTATTGAATGACACAAAATTTGTCATTTCGAGTGAGTTACTTCAAATGCTACAAAACAGAGGATTGTTTGCGGGCCTACCCTTAGAGGATCCATATAACCATTTACACAATGTCATCTTCGTCTGCAAGAGCATGATTGGGAACCAAAATCTATCTATAGATGTTGTTAGGCTCTGTGTCTTCCTATTTTCTCTAACAGGCAAGGCGACAATATGGTTATGTAAACTCCCACAAAGTTCAATCACCAGCTAGGCAGAAATACAAAAGGCCTTTTTGGAGAGGTTCTTTCTGAGGTCAAAAAAGCTGAAGTTAAAGGATCAGATCAATAAATTTAAGAAGTTGCCTGGTGATTCAATCAGCACTACGTGTGAGAGGTTTACAATGTGCCTGAGGAATGTACCTAACCATAAAATCATTGATGATGCCTTGGTGGAAATCTTCTATCGAGTCTTAGACAAAAATGGCCAAGCTATTACTATTATGAGAGACTCTTTTTTAGATTGTCCATTTTCGGTTATAGCTGAATGGTTAGAAAGAGTGGTTAAGATAAACCGTGCATAAGGGACAAGAGACAAGTCGATGACTAAAAACTCTTTCTCCATTAGCACTAATTCAGCATAGGCAAAGATAAATGAGGAGATAATGCAAAAGTTGACTCAGATTAGTACTAATTTGGGGTTGTTAATGACGTAAAGTCAGGAGCGCATGAATTCCATCAATCATCAGCCTCTACGAGCACCCATGTATGAGAAACCTTACTATGAGGAGTACACTTGGTTTGTCACTGATCAAACAGGGGGTTTTTGGACCAATGTCCAAGGGTCCTATCAGGAATATTAGCGGCAAGGTCAAGAAAATCAAGGTCGGAACTTCAATAGAGATGACTTAGTCAGAGACAACAACTGAGGTGGATACTATGATAGGAATAGAGGCCAGGACAAAGATGCTGATTTGGGACACAGAGATAGTTATAAAAATGGTCCGTATGTACCACCACACAATCGTGACTTTGGGGTTGGTAGTTCGCAAATTGAGAAGATGTTCGACCAACTGTTAAAGAAGGCTGACGCTCAGGATGAGACCTTAAGGAGGATAAAATCTGACATCTCTAGCATTAATAAAAAATTAAGTCTCATTATGTTGCTATTAAGTAGCTGGAGCAACTATATGGTCAGATATTGACTCAATTGAACCAATACCAGAAAGATACATTGCCCAACAACATAGTGCAAAATCTGAAGAATAAGGGGCAATGTATGGTAGTGATGACGCATGGTAGAAAATAAACCATCGACCCACCGATGCCAGTTGATGAGGATGAGATTTGTGAGAAGATGGTTGATAGCAAGGATGTAGAGACCGGAGATGCTAGTGCCAAAGATGGGGTGAGAGATGAGGTAGTGACACCACATAAGTTTAAACCTATATTGAGACTTCCCCCTCTTTTCCTATAAACACTTAAAAAGAAAGAGAAAGGTAAGTTTCAACACTTCATCTCCATGTTGAAGCAACTTGCAATCAACATTTCTTTTATTGAGGCGTTGGAGAAGATACCTGAGTATGCAAAGTTCATGAAGGACCTGGTGACCAAATAGCGGATGGTGAGCCAAATGTTGTCCTAAGACCTTCATGATTGTAGTGCTATTGTAACAATGCCCTTAGTGTAGAAGAAAGAAGGCTCTGGAGCATTCACCATACTATGCACCATTGGAGATGTTGAATTTGAAAAGGTATTATGCGATTTAGGTGCCAATATCAATTTAATACCTCTTGCAGTATTCAAGAAGCAAGGCTTAGGAGCCCCTACTCCGATGAGCATGCGGTTGTTGATGGTTGATAGGATGATGAAGAAGCTTGTGGGAATACTGTATGAACTTCTCATCAAAATGGAAAAAATCATCTTTCCCATAGACTTGATATACTGGATTTTGACCTTATTTTAGCTATGGATTGGTTGATCCCACACCATGCTATGTTAGATTATTATGCCAAGACTGTTACCTTGGTGATATAGGGGATGTCTCTAATATTTTAGTAGGGGTCTATGCGTGGGGTACTGACAGGTATTATATCGTATATTCAGGCTCAAAGACTGATATCTGTAGGGTGTTCAACTTATTTAGCTCATGTGTGTGATGTAACAGTTGAAACTCCTACTATGGGGTCAGTGCTGGTTGTATGTGAGTTTTTTGATGTATTTCCAATAGATTTTCTTGGGTTGCCACCTGAGCAAGAGGATGATTTTGCAACAGAGGTTGAGTTGGGCACTAAGCCCATATCTATTCCTCCATACCGGATGGCTCCTTCAGAGCTCAAGGAGCTCAGTACACAACTTCAAAGTTTGCTAGATGTAGGGTTCATACGATCGAGTGTTTCTCCCTGGAGAGATCTTGTGTTTGTGAGAAAGAAAGATGGGACTTTCTAAATGTGTATTGATTATTAGTAACTGAATAAGGTGGTGGTAAAGAACTGTTATCCTTTGCCGCATATTGATGATTTGTTTGATCAGTTGCAAGGGGCAACAGTGTTTTCTAGGGTTAATATGAGATCAGGGTATCACCAATTGTGGATCTGGGCAGAGGATATTCAGAAGACTGCCTTTTAGACTCGTTATGGGCATTATGAGTTCCTAATCATGCCATCTAGACTGACTAATGCCCCTTCAATAATTATGGACTTGATGACTCAAGTATTTTGGCCATATTTGAACTCTTTTGTAGTGGTTTTTATTGATTATATTCTGGTATATCCATCAAGTCGAGAGCAACATGCCCAACACCTCTATGTTGTGCTACAAACACTTTGGGATCACAAGTTATGTGCTAAATTCTCTAAGTGTGAGTTTTTGCTTGAGTCTATGACTTTCTTGGGTTATGTGGTATCTAGCGAGGGTATTAGAGTGGATCTGGCTATGGTCGAGGCGATTTATGGCTTGCCTAGGCCTACCTCAATGACAGAGAGTCAGAGTTTTATCAAGTTGGCATGGTATTACAAACGGTTTGTTGAGGGTTTCTTCACCATTACTACTCCCTTAACTCGCCAGGGTGTGCCGTCTGTGTGGTCCACTGAGTGTGAGGCCAACTTTCTAATACTGAAGGAGTTGCAGACTATTATTTATGTTCTGACCCTCCCTGTTGAGCGAGATAGCTTTGTGGAATATTGTGAGACCTCCCATATCGGATCGAGTTGTGATTGGTGCAGTAGGGTCAAGTTATTGCTTATGCTTCTCGCTAGTTATGAGCCCAGGAGCGTAATTACTCCACATACGACTTAGAGTTAGCATCGATAGTGTTTGTGCTCAAGATCTGGAGGCATTATTTGTATTATGTGAATTGTGATGTTTATGCAAACCACCAGAGCTTAGAGTACATTATGACTCAGAGGGACCTGAATTCCCACCAGAGACGATGGATTGAGTTGTTGGCTAACTATGATGTTTCTATTTTATACCATTCAAGCAAGGCATATGCAGTAGCGGATGCCTTGAGTCGGAATGCATAGAGTATGGGCAACCTAGCCCACTTGGCAACAGAGGAGAGACCGTTAGCTTCAGACATTCAATCCCTTGCTAATAGGTTGGTCTAATTGGATATTTTAGACTCCAGCTGGGTATTGCTCTTTATTGGGGCTTAATCGTCATAGATTGATCAGATTTGGGTTCGATCGTTTGAGGATGAGTCGTTAGTGGGTCTCTGAGACAGAGTGTTATAGAGGATTGGGGTTATTCAACAGTTGATTTAGACGGGGTCCTCAGATTTGATGGTCAGTTATGTGTTCCTGGACTTGACTATCATTTGAGGGTGAAAGGTCATGTTAAGTTTAATTTTATTACCAAGGCCTCTTTGAAAAGATCTCCAAAAGTGTTAAGTAAATTGAGCACTGCTATCCAAAATGATAGACAATGGAATACCATGCAACCTGACCAACGCATGAATGTACAACTTGGCATAATCCTCGATACCATAAGTCATTTTAACTAGTAAGAAGTGAGTCAATTCCATCATTCTATCAACAACAATCCAAATAGAATCAAAATGCCTCTTAGTCTTAGGCAAACCAATAACAAAGTCCATGTTGGTTTCTTCCCACTTCCAAGTAGGAATCTCAATATCTTGGGCTAGTCCACCTGACCTTCAATGTTCGACTTTGACTTGTTGGCAATTGTGATAACCAACTACAAACTTGGTAATATCTCTTTTCATACCACCTCGCAAATACACTTCTCTTAAATCTCTATACATCTTAGTAGAGTCAGGGTGAATGGAATAAGATGAGTTATGAGCTTTTACAAAATCAAGTCCCACAACCCATCAACATCAGACACACATAACCTACCTTGGTATCTAAAGACACCATATCCCCCTTAGGAGAAAACCTCCACCTTGCCATCTATTACCAAGGATTTTAATTCCAACAAAACGGGGTCAAGGTCTTTTTTAGATTTGATATCTTCAATCAAGGAAAACTTAGAACTATCTATAACCACCACACCTCTATTTTCGACCTCATCCAACCTAACTCCCAATTTAGCCAACCTGTGAACTTCTCTTGTCAATTCCTTCTTGCCATCATCAATATGAGCCATACACTTCATGGAAACTCTACTTAGAGCATCAACCATAACATTAGCCTTGCCCGAATGATAATGCACATTTATGTCATAATATTTGAGGAGTTCCAACCACCTTCTTTGCCTTAAATTAAGATCCCTTTGGGTGAACACGTATTGAAGACTCTTGTGGTTGGTGAAAACATCTACATGAACCCCATATAAATAATGACACCATATTTTCAAAGCAAACACCACGACTGCTAATTAAAGATTATGGGTGGGGTAATTTTGCTCATACAACTTTAGTTACATAGAAGAAAAGGCTATTCCTTTCCACCTTGCATTAATACACACCCCTAACCAATTCTTGAAGCATCACATTAAACCACAAACCCCTCTAATCCTTACGGTAGAGCCAAGATAGAAGTGGATGTAAGCTTGTCTTTCAATGTCTGAAAAATCCTTTCACATTCATCGGTCCATACAAATTTAGCCTTCTTTTGTGTCAATTTTTTCAAGGGAGAAGCAATTGAAGAGAAGCCCTCAACAAATCTCCAGTAATACCCCGCTAAGCCCAAAAAACTCCTAATCTCCGTCGGAGTCAAGGGCCTAGGAAACTTCTTACCACCTCCATCTTTTTAGGATCCATTTTAATCCCTTCACCCAACACCTCATGCCCTAGAAAAGTAATTTCTTTCAACCAAAACTCACATTTATCAAACTTGGCAAATAATCTCTCATCCCTCAAGGTTTGCAATACTAACCCCAAATTCTTCACATACTCATCCTCACTCCGAAAGTAAATCAAAATATCATCAATAAATACCACCACAAATATATCAAGGTAGGGTTTAAAGACCCTATTAATGAGGTCCATAAATATCGCCAAAGCATTAGTTAAGCCAAAGGACATCACCACAAATTCAAAATGCCCATATCTAGTCCAAAAGCCATTTTGGGAATATCACACTCCCTCACCCTCATTTGGTGGTACCCAAACCAGAGATCAACCTTATAAAAGTAACTAGTCCATTGTAGTTGATCAAATAGGCCATCTATCGTTGGAAAATGATACTTGTTCTTTATGGTGACCTTATTGAGTTGCCGGTAGTCGATACACATTCTAAGTGATCTATCCTTCTTCCTTACAAACAATATCAGTGCATCCCAAGGTGACTTGCTAGGCCTTACAAAAGCCTACTTTAATAAATCTCTCAATTGATCCTTTAACTCCATCGGGACCATACAGTGAGAAGGAATAGAAATGGGTTGAGTATCGGAAAGGATATCTATACCAAAATCTATCTCCCTTTTAGGAGGGACACCGAGAAGCTCATCGATAAAGACATCAGAAGCCCATTAACTACTGGAACTAACTCAATAGGAGGGACTCTAGAATCAACATCCCTAACCCTTACAACATGATAAATTCAACCCTTAGAAATCAATTTTTGGGCCTTAAGAGAAGAGATGATTCTACCCTTAACCACCGAATTATGTCCTTTCCACTTAAAGACGGGCTCATTAGTGAATTGGAACTTAACTTTGCGGGTTATACAATTAATGGAAACATGATATACATGTAGTCAATCCATCCCAAGAATAATATTAAAATATACCATGTCAAGTTCAACAAAATCACAAGGCAAGACTTTATGCAATATAGACACAGGACAGCCCCTTAGGCTCTTCTAGCAACAATGGACTCACCAATAGGGGTAGACACATCAAAGGGTTCACATAACATTTCGGGACACACATGAAATCTACTAGAAACAAATGGAGTAATGAAAGAGAGAGTGACACCCGAATTCAATAAAGCAGACACATCATAATCATAAACCTTTAACATATCGATAACAACATCGGGCACCTCATCCACTCCTTGCCTCCCTTGAAGAGCATAAAACCAATTATAACGTGGAGTACCTCCTTATTGACCACCTTGTTCGCTTTGATCACCATGAGCACCTTGTTCTTGAGGACGACCATCCCTTCCTTTGTTTTGAACATAGGGACAATCAACAATCTGTTGGCCAAATTTGCCACACCCATAAGAAGCATTCGAATCCCTCAAGCATTTGCCACCATGATTTCTTCCCCATTTTGGGAACCTTGGAAGAGTCATTCCACCATTGCCACCTTGAGTCTTAGGGTTAGGCACCCTATCATTAGCAATTCTTTAGTTTTGGGCATTGGAGGACCCTTGGCCTTGGAATTCGTGGCCTTGTTGAAATGGTTGAGAAAGGTGACTTTGGATTCCTCCCATAGGATAAGATCATTATTCTCCCTCTCTAGCTTCCATTGAGCAAACAAAATTTGTGCAAGGCCTTTAAGTTGGTAGGCCGCAAGTTTCACCTTATCGTCCGAACTCACCCCCATAATAACAAGAACCTTATACATCTCATCAATTAATTCTTAGGGGTTCTCTTCCATTTTGGAGCCATAGAACTCTGGAGGGTGCATACTTGTAAAATCCTTCACTCTTAAAGCCGAGGTAGGAGCATAAGGATCTAGGGCTCCTTGGTTCATTTGGTTGGTCACGACTTGTGCCAACAAGGCAATGATATTTCGATATTCAAAATATGTCACTTCTTCTTCCTCTTAGGGATCTTGAGGAGCAAGAGGTCCGAATCACCCTCGGGTGTAGGATATCTGTGTGCCATTCTTCTTGGTGGCATGATCTAGAAGAGCAAAAGACCATTGATTAGAGAAAAGAAACCTTAAATTAAGGCATGCTTCATAACCATGAACAAAACTCTACTTGACGCGGTGTGTTGGATTTTCGAGGATCATTTACAAACCTAGTGCTCTGATACCAAGCTTGTCACGACCCAAGCCTAGGGCCTAGACGTGACACGGTGAATATGGAACTCGAAGGGACCCTAAACAAGCCTCTTAAGCATACATAACACATCCTTGATTACGAAAGCATAATTAAACAACAAACAAATAATTCTAAGGGAAGAGGGACTTTGGACTCAAGCTATGGGGATGATATAGGGAAGAGAATTAGCATGAACACATAGCAAATAAATATTAAGGGGCAGGTAAGTATGACTCACCCTATGGAGGCAGTAGGGACTTAAGGCTTCCTCATGATATCAACAACATGCATAAACACACAAAAAGGGGATAAGGACTAAGGGAACTCTTCCATAATTACATAATCCTCATAAGAGTCAAGCTCAAAACATACATAAGCATATATCCAACGACACCTCTAGCTAGAGTGGAATGGGGTCCAAGAAATCTCCCAATCTCACCCTCAAAAGTAAATGTCCAAAAATAAACAAGTCTTAACAAAGCATGAAAAGAAAGTGGATATTGTCCCCAAAATGAAGAACTCACCAATAACAAGCTTCAATCACACCATCTAGCCACGTGGAGGAGAAGGATAAATAGAAGCTCTGATCCTTACATGGTTAGATCATGTAGGCAAAACATATGCATTAGTACTTGGAATGTACTAAGTACGCGGGGTGCAATGCAAACAAAGAACATAAGCCATAATATTCAATATGCTTAATCATGATCAATAAACATAATCTCAATATGACATGTATAATCAATGCTTTAGTTGAAACATGTATGGAGATAGTCAAACTTGCATAACATGACCTACATAGGTGGGAGGAGACCATAACCAACGTGTAAAACCACACGAGCTACTACATGGAGTCCAAATTTTGTCTTTACATTAGAAAAGAAGAGGTTTACTTTCCAAAGCAAAGCATACCCCACCCGTGGTAGGTAACATATCGTAGTTGGATCCACTATTAAAAGACCATTTAGGGAAGATAGCATGAACCTATGGTGACACATAGTTAAGAGACCAAGGCTTTATATAAAGACCCCTTGGGTCGAGCCCCTAACTTAAGCATATTTTGGTGCTAAGTCTAGTCCCATGAAATACTTGACATATTTGTTGATATGATCATAACTTGAATGACTTGTAAAAACATGATAACATGGTAGAGTAGCTCATTCATATGCTTGACCCCTGATGAATGCTCAAACTCATTACTCAAAGGAAGCAGGGACGATCGCTATCAGCATAATAACTCCACAAAAGAGTCGAGGTCGAATCCCACTGGGAATAATATGGTGGCGATCGAATAGACTAAGGACTATGAGCTACCAATTTCAATTCAACAAGTGAATACCAAAGAGTACTAACTAACTGGGGGGGGGGACTAAGCTACAACTACTTCTAATGGAAAATGGGGTAAGGTTTAATCAAGCAAGAGAGCAAGGATAGGGGATATGGGAATCAATCAAAGCCCAATCGATCCATCTCACTTGGCATAAAAATAACTCTATGGGCAGGCTAGGTTGCTTGTAATCAATACCTCAATTACGATAGTAATGATGTTTTAAAAGAGCTTGTTATATTCTCAATACACGAATCACTTAAAGACACGTCTAGCTTGAGAAACTCATGAGTAAAACTCCTAAAACCTTAGTTGTTAAGTCCGTTTAAGGCATTCAACACATGAACCCATGACCATCATAAAAAACTCTACACTTCAATTACACTCTCTCATGCAATAATTGGAGATCCTAAGCTAGATTCAATTTTTCTACCTCAATTCATAAGCTAAAGATGAAAGTAAGCATAAACCTATAAATCAATTAAGTCTGATAAAAACGTTTTAGGGAGAAACCCACTTGATTTGCAAGTAAATAATCTACTAAGCATGAAAGCAAGAGTATTAATCAATACCCATAAAGAATTTAACATCTAAGCTTCATTAAATCTATAATTTATGTATTAAAGAATAAGGAAAGAAGGAGTGAGTGAAAGATAAATACAAATAAATCTCACACTATTCAATCCTCTCAAGAAATTGCAGAAAACTTGCTCTAAATCCTTACCTAATGCTATAAATCTACTCTAAGGTATGTTTCTTCTATCTCAATTCTTATGAACTTGATGAAGGAATGTCCAGTGATGAATATCTCCTTCAATAAGGGTATGGCAGAACATGTATATCTGAATTGGGGTTAAAATGATACATTTACAAATCTACCCTAACGCTGGTCATATTAGCACTCCAATGTTCGTGGAGCTTTGATCACGTTCATAGAGGTCAACTGAGGTTCACACTCCGTGTTCACGCGTAAGCATTTTGTGATTGCGAATAGTAGTCTTCTGCTTCTATGCCTACGCACTTGGGCATAGCGCGTTTGCACTTCTCTGACTCCCATTGCTCAACATTCGCAGAGCTAAAGGCCATGTTTGCGGAGAGTAAATGTTGCTAGGTACACTTCTTTGAAGTTTCATCTCCTTTTTGCTCCAATTAAGTTTTGATCTCCATTCTTCCAAGAAAAACTCATTCCAAAACATATGTACCTAAAATTTCCACCATTCAAAGCATAATCAACCTCATGTTATGAAATTAACAACACAAAATCATAAGAAAAAAGTAAGAAATGAGTGTAAATTCTACACTCATCAACACCCTCAACTTAAGACTTTGCTTGTCTTCAAACAAAATAAAACCAAACTCAAAAGGCTAGCAATTTAAGTTAGCTCAAGCATGTGAATATCTATCAAGTACTCCCTCACTTTTAAAAGCACATTTTTCAATTCAATTTCTAAAGATGACCAAGTGACACCACAAGTTCTCAAGAAATGACTCAAACTCCTAGTTAACTAAACAAGTTCCACTTGACTCAATCTTTGAAAAGAATCAACATCACCAATCTATTTCAACTTGCATGTCCTCACAAAAAGAAAAAAGTCCCCAAAACACACAAGTATATACAAAAGACATAGGACAAGGACTCAAACACTCATACTCAACAAAAGAACATCTCATGCCAACAAGTGCCACACCATAGGCTTGCCCTAATTTTCAATCAACATTGCCTCAATTTCATTCAATTGGAAATCCCAAAGGGCTTTTTAGGCTTGTAATGTAGGCTTAAGGGTAGGGTAGGGTACAATTTGGACAATAGTGAGTAACTTTCCTTAAACTCTATACTAAACATTCATTTCTTTTCAATTTTCACTCGTTTCTTTACATTTCACACCAATGCACATTTAACCTTTCCTTTTCAACTTAGGTGCCTTACTTGCAACCATTTTCAACCTTCTGGAGGATTCTTTTTAGTCAAGCACTTTTTCTTCTTTTCTTTTCATTTTGAAAACACTTTTTTTCTTTTCTTTTCTTTCCTCCATTCATCATTTTTTGTTTCTTTCTTTCGACAAGCCAAGTGGTGGACACCCTTCCTTTTCTTCCTACATCACCCTCAACTTAGGCTTAAACTCACAAACAACTCAAGTTCAAGGAGTAACAAGGGTTCAAAAGAGGGATATCTTTGCAAAAAGACCCAGGTTTGTAATTTAGGTTGCCAATAAAAAGGATTAGGTTCAAAAGAGACACTAGGGATAAATGTTTTGCAAAGGGTGGCTATTTAGGCTAAGCGGACTCAAATTAAACCAAAAAATGCCTAAGATCATTTTTCCAGTAAAAATCCTTCAAAGCCAACATTTCAAGACCGCATGGGAAGGTTTTGGGTGACACAAGGAACAAAACAAAAACTCACCACACACATGAAATGCAAATAAATTTGGAAAGGCTCAATTGTAATCTCAAGTTAAGAATAAGGGACTCATTTTTCGAGATATATCCATCTAGCAAGTAAGAGTCACCAAAAGGGTTGAAGTGTTGTCTCAAAATCATCCCAAATCTATTTAATATAAAATAAAATAGGAGGGTATGCCTTTTTCACAATCCACAACACTTGAATAAATATATTGGCACCAAACAAGTCACAACCAACTAATATAGCTCCAACAAGAGTCAATGACTACTCAGACTTTACCCAAGACAACAACCAACTCACACACTCACACATCCAATCGACGATTTGCCCTTAAGAATATTGTTACTCAATCCATCATCAGGAACTTCCAATTATACACACCACTAAAAACAAAAATGAAGAAGCTACCAAATCTTCTAAAATATCTACTCCTAAACATAATATATACAAGCCTGACAAGGGCATATACCATAATCAAAATAAATTAATCCCAACAAGGGCACATCAAACAAGAAAGAGTACGAATCAATCTATAATATACAAGATAACGATCCATAAGTCAAAAATATATACAATCAAATCAAGTCATAGGAGCACCCCTGACTAAAATGGTACTGTGTCCTCATAATACAACTACAAAGTGAAAGAGAATACGAGGGACTCCCTGAAATGATCACTCGACACTCGAACCTGAAGAGATGGTCAACTCATCATCAAGATCTGAAGAACTAGACCCACACAATTACCTCAACATGTTTATCATCTTGTTCAGGAATCTACTCTTCTTCTTTTCATATGCCCTGAACTTCCTCTACCTCTCTATCTGTCTCGATCTTTGACTCATGTGCTCGAGTTGGTCACTCATAGTCCTCTGCGCAGATGCAACTGAAGTAAGTATAGGTTGATCATCTGTAATAGCTCCTAGTGAACCTGGAGGAAGTCCTACAACAAGATCCCTAATCTGCTCATCTATCCCACGAATCTGGGAGGACAAGTATATCATAATGGGAGGAGCAAACTAAAGTGGTCCTGTAGAACCTACAACTCCTATAGAAAATCCTCCAAACTTTGATCCTAGCTCTATGAACTACCCAAAAGAGGGATCTAACACATTAATCCTCTTTTTCTTCTGTCCCTTAGGCCTTCTCTCTTCTTCAATGGATATATGTCTTTGGCTGACTTCTTTTCCTCATCAGTAGGTCGGAAAAATACCCTTGCCTCATAGCATAGTCTGGAAATCTATGAGGGGTATACTAAGCTATTGTCCCTCCCGTGGTCCACTTCTACACTCTGATCCACTATAATTTGTCCAACATTCACCTGAAGACCATCCACGATAACAGTAATGATAAGTGCATGATCCAAAGTCACCTTCATATGTGTGGAGGGGATGACTCGAGCACATATGATAGAAAGACAACACTTGGCTTCCACCGTGAACTCATGTAAATCAACTCCTCGATGTAAAGGAAACTACTCCGGAGGGACTCCATTGTGCAACTTATCCACTAGCCACTGAGTGCCCAACTCTTGAAATCTCTCCCTATACACCCGATTGTCAGCATCCAAAAGCCCATAGATAACATTAATAGTAGCCGAGCTGAAATCAACTCTTACTACTCGGATCATGGTAAACACCTCCTCTCTAAAGCTAGTCTTTGAGGAATTGACATAAAATTTTGCTACTATGGTATGGTTGGCCTTTATTGGCTCATCAGCAAAGCATAACTAACCTGAAGTCTTTAGCCGGCCAAAGAACTTCGACATTTTCTCCTCTACTTCGTACAAGAAGATCTCTCTCTCTCTAATCATAATCTAACCCAAGTATTCATTATACTTTTGGGCACATTGGGCTGAGAGGAATCTGCTGATGAGTCGCGAAAACGCTCATCTTTTAACGCTTTTCAGGTGAAATCTTTGTAAGTTCTCAAGTAAATTTTGTGCGTTTAATGTTTTGTTTAGCATATTTTCAGGAAATCCGAGCAAGACACGAAAACATTCGATAGAGGCAAAAAATGCCCAAAAATGGGCCAGTCCTAGCCTCACACGGTCACCACCACGGGCCGTGTGACCCTTCATGGACCGTGAGGCTAGCCGTGAGAGGTGGCAGTGAGTAGTTGAGGCTGAAACAGTTTAAATTGCACAAGTTAGATCGCACGGGAAGATTGACGGCCCCTGTACTCCTTCACGGGCCGTGTAACTGTCCGTGAACCGAGGCAGAAGGTTGGCCATAAAGTTGTCATGGATTTGAGCTCAAGTAAAAACACACGGAACATGTGACAGGCCGTTGGTAGTTACACGAACTGTTGCACCTACCGTGAAGTGTTACAGAGTCTGTGCCAAGCTACACACTCAAGACAAAGATCAAGGCAAATCAGACGGTGACCCAAAGGGACTATGTGACAGTACACGACCCATCACAAGTGCCCGTCAAGTGAGGCAGACTGAGGAGAGTGTGAAATATGATTCTAAGGAGATCCAGACGGAGGGTAACACGAACCGTTGAACCTCACACGATCCGTGTAGTCGTCGTTGAGCGTGTCGATGCCTAGTTTTCCTATTTCGTGTAGGATTTGTTTTATGTCATATAAATACATTTTTAGGTCATTTTTTATTATTTTTGACGGTTGAACATAGACCGAGGTGGATATTGTGCTTGTCACATTACTTTTGCAACTTTTTGCTACGTTTGATCCATTGAATTGCAATTGCAAGTTGTAGTTTTGTTGATCTTTCAATCGTAAGTGTGATTCATGTCTTCTTCATCTTGTTCTAATTTGGATTCTCAAGCATGCTAGGCTAAACCCACAACTAGGGTTGTGGGGACCATGATTACCGAAGAAGATAGACAAATATAGGGCTAACGTCGGAAATGATCACTGTATGCACCATAAGATGTCTTCAATTGAACTTTAACCTTGATGAGTCGACGAATTGGGGTAACCCTGTATTCACTGTTTTTCCGAAAGGGAGGTAGTGATTAGGAAAAGAGTCTTGTGGCAGAATTCGGGGTTTTTAACCTAGTCTAAGTACTCGAGACCAGAAAGTGAGAGTATCCTGGAGTGGAAAGTAAGAGTATATTGAGTAAACTGTTCTAAGAATGGAGGGTAAGGAACGATATACACCTAAGAGGGACTGGAAGGTAAATTAGGTGTTAACCATTTACTTACTCTGTATATGAGATCACTGTCACAAAAGCTCTAAGTTTGAATATTGGAATTGGTATCATGTGAACCGCAAACCTAGTCTAGCAAGTCATTGTTGAACCTCAATAGTCATCGTAGATAGAAATCAGTAGAATACCTGTGTTACTTAGTTTAAATATTACTGCCAAAACTCTCATTTTCATTATGTATTGTTATTTTGGAAATAGGAATTACACGTGAGACGAAGTACTTCGAGCTGTATTTTCACGCATTCCCTGTGGGATTGACCCCAACTCTTGTTGGGTTCTATATTTGGTCAACGACCGCTTTGCACTTCATTTGAGGTGTGAGTTTGGGCGTATCATCTGCTTTGATCAAAGTAATCTATTTCACCCCCTCTAGGACAATTTTGACCTCATGAAGTGTGTTGTCGGGATTTATTTTTAACCAATTAGATCTACAATCAAAGTCAACACGACAAAACATCTTATAGAAGTTTTAAATCATGTATTAGGAAATATTTATACCAAGAGAGTTAATTGGAAAAAGTTTGGATCACACAGTGAAGTGTTGCTATTTTTGAACAGTGACATATTGTGCTCTACGTTCGCAACCACACTGGCGCATTCAAGGAGTTCAAGTCACTCTAAGATTCCGCGTTCATGGGAGGTTAACCGTATTCACGCAGAGCAAAGAGTTTCCAGAACACCATGTTCATGGCACAATGTCAACAATCATGGAGAACAATAGTCACCAGCACCAAATCCAGAATTCTCAAGGCATTTCATCAAACATGTAATTGGGACATTTTTACAACAATGAATTGACAAAATAACTTCCCTAAGATTATCCTCAACAATATACAATCACTACTCAAACAATACTCAATAATTTAGCATCACAATTCAAGTCATTTTTCAACATTTAAGCACAAGAATTGACATCTTAAAAACGCCTAGAGGTGAGACACCACAATAACAAATTATGAAGCCCAGAACACAATAATGGATAGGACCTATACAATTTTAAAATTTCACAACCATGGAAAGAAAGATTTATAAAAGAAACATCACTATTGTCAAGAAATTCTCATGGTTGCACAGGTTACCATTGATGAACGAGAACAGAGAAGGAGTAGGGTAGACATACCTGAATATAAAGAACCAAAAAGGATGAAGAACAAAGCTTAAGATTTTTCCTTAGGATTATGAGTTGAAAGAAATTGGTGACCAATTGTTACCTTTAACTCGTGCTTTCTTTTTCTGAGAGTGTAGGATAAAGTCACAAGTGACTTGTTTTTTCACTTACTACACCCGTTCAGAACTCTGCCTTCGGGGATAAGTGGGCACCTTTGCGCCACTCTGCCTTTTATGCGCTCTCCACGTTTGCTGACTCAAGACTGCGTTCGCGAAGCTCAAGATGGTGCTAGACCTGGGCCAAGTTTCTACAACTTTGGGTGGTCCCAATCCCAATTTGGCGGATTGCCCTTCAGTAATGGGCGACACCTGGCCCCAAAGTGCGGTCAAAATGACCTAAATTTATCTTTTTGCAATTTTTGATAGTGTTTCCACCTAAATCTTCAATTCCAATCACTTTTTCACTTCCAAACCTGCACAAACCATTACCAAAGACTCAAAAATTGTGAGGGTTAGATAAAACTAAGAATTAAAATTAAGAATCTAATCAAAAAATTTGAAATGCAAAAATTAAACTAATGAACTAAAATTTGAACAAAATTGGTTCCCCACCACGTTTTGTATTTCTATTTTGAAGTGATGAACCTTCTCCCCAACTTCAAAATAACCTTTTGGTTGATCACATGGGGAAAATTGGAGACCATCAACACTCTCCTTCAGTCTCTCCACTTTGAGGACTTGAATTTTCTACCCAAAACATCAATTTTTCTTTTAGGCTCGTTGGGTAGAAATGAGAGTATCGGGAAGCCTTTTTCATATTGATTTTCACACTTCATGGCCCCCAAGAAAGTGACACCCTCAACTTCAAATGAACTAAAATTGATATTTATGATTTTAATGGCTTTTTGTTGCAACTTTAGTATCATTTCCTCAATCTCAACCTCTTGGATGATTATTGGTCTTGATGGAATTTATTCGCCTAAAATTTCTTCAACATTTAGAACCATCCTCTCTTCTTGAGGCTCCAACTCATAGTTGTTGATGATTGGAAAAGGAGCCTCATTTACCTCATTGCTCTTTCTCAAGTTGGCCTCCCACTTAAAAATCTTCATTTCAGTTTGAGCCAGCCCTCCATATCTATCAATAAGCAATCAGTCAAAGTCAATCTTCATGATGGATAATAGATCTCTTCTCACCTCTTCACTGAGTATTTCTATGAGCAAGTTTGTGAACCAATCTTGACTCACAATACCCGTTTCCCCTGTCACATTCCTAACACCAATTTGCCCAAGATGAAGTCTTTTGCTTTGAAGGAGATAGAAAAAGGGCTCATATTCATCAAGTGATTCATCACAATTAGCTATGTAATCAAACACAAAAATAAAAAAAAGAAGATATTCACAAATCAAATTAAAAATAGTAAACTACAAGTCCTAAATCAACTCAATACCCTTATTGTTCCCCGACAATGGCATAATTTTGTATGAATGCTCAAACATACTTCTCAAAGGAAGAAGGGACGATCGTTATCAGTATAATAACCCAAAAAAAGAGTTGGGGTCAAATCCCACAGGGAATAATGTGGAGTCGATCAAATAGACTAAGGACTATGAATTAAAAATTTCAACTTAACAAGTGAATACCAAAGAATACTTACTAATTAGGGGAAAACTAAGCTACAACTACTCCTAAGGGAAAATGGGGTAAGGATTAATCAAGCAAGGGATCAAGGATTGGGGATATAAGAATCAATCAAAGCCCAATCGATCCATCACAATAAGAATCAAATAAACTATCACGACCCGGACAGGGGCCTAGATGTGACATGGCGAAAGAGGACCCGAAGACTGATCAAGCCATCATAGCATCATTACACTCATCATCGGTTCAGAAACGCGGAAGCTAAACATGTAACATATAAGCTCTAAGGGATTCAGGACTTAGGACTCAAGCTATGGGGATAATATCGGGGATGGTACAATCATGTATTCACGTAGCATATAGCAATAATCTCTAAGGACAAGTGGAAATAGGATTCCACTATGGGGGCACGCTGGGATTATGGGACTTGCCATGTAAGCACATAGTCATTCTCAATACCCATCATGAAAGTCAATATCATAACAATTGAACATGATCATAAGTCAAGATAAATGAAATCATATTATATAAGAAAAGGTTCAACATACAAGCCAAACGTACAAGAGAATAGATTTGTCCAACAATGCCTCTACATAGATGAGCGGGGCCTTGACAAGTTTGAGGCTCACTCTCAAGTCAATAGAAAGTAAATACATGAAAATAAAGTGGTAGATAGATGGTGGCTATTGCCCTTGAACAAGAGGGCTCACCGCTAGAAAATCTTCAACGAGATATCAAGCGTAATCCGGTAGAATATAGATGTCGCCCTCAGTCCCTACACGGTTAGAACATGTAGACAAAAATATGGGTTAGCACAATTAAGTGCTAAGTATGCGGGCATGCAATACATATGACAAGTATAGTATGAACAAGCAACATGTCAAGGGGACAAGTGATACGAAAGGAATGTACGTAGCCAAAGAGTAATATAACAAGATGCTATGCCATGATGCATGAG
>JBCEWC010006114.1:0-23661 GCA_038996855.1 Solanum aculeatissimum | reverse complement strand
TCATCGAGTTCAACTTGGACTCACACCCACTGAACATGTGGGACCTTGCATCACCTCCGACCCAATTCAAATTACTCCCATTCATACGAAAAACTTAGTCCACCACCTATATCGCAAGGCTGCATCAAGTGTTATATAAATTGTACTAGCATGCGGAAAATACGGGGTGTTACAAAAGTCATTACCTAAGCTCACTAAGTTTAAGGTGATTATTACGTGATGATAAGGGCCTAAAGTAAGTTTTTGAAAGTTATGAATATTGTCAAAGATGTTAGTATGTTTTAACGCCCTTAATGATGTTTAAGATGGACCCTTAATATGAAAGGACAATCCTCACTTGAGTGGCTTCTGAGTTAATGAGTTACTCCTATATGATGCTACTTATGATTCTAAGATATTATGGTATGATTATGCTAAATGCTTTTAAAGTATTTCGTGGAATTGACTTGACATCGAATGAGGTATTGAAAGTGGGGTTCAATAAAGGAACCTTAGAAGCAGCCTCTTATCCTATTAACTATGTGTCACCATAGGAGCCCTTGTAGGCTAAGGCTAGTGGATCCACAATGGCAAAGTCAAGTTTAAGATATACATGCATAAGTTGACAGAGTTTCACCCGACAAGTGGACTCTTTGTGCCAACGTAGGGGTTTTTGTTAGATTTTGTGCAGTATGGTCTTGTCGTTATAGTCTCCTCCTATAAAGTTATGTATTTGATTTTTATGTCCCTTAAAATATCTTTTCATAATATGCATTGATCTTTACTTCATATTGAAATTTATTCCTTGGCTATGGTGTTGCATGTTTTGAATGGTAGCATTACAATTTTATGCATAATGACATTATAGTTTCATGTTTGTATTGCATCTCATATACTTAGTGCATTCAAATGTACTAATGCATATTTTGCCTATATATACGTCCGTAGAAGAAGAGACATTAGATAAGTCCCAAATTGATAAAGATAATGATGTTGGTTGAATTCTCGTGACTAGGTGGAGACACAAGAAGACAAGTTCGCGAAAAAAATCATTTAAACAATTGACTAGGGAAAGGGTAGTTTTTTTTAGGGAAAGGGTAGTAAGAAGATCAAAGAAGCAAAAATTAGTCAAACATTCAAAGAGATCAAGAGTAGCAGTGCATTACCACCAGAAACTGCAATGTCCTATGACTTTGGGGGAATTCTTACCAAGTTGGTTATGCACAAAGACTACTCACGACAATGTTGAGGCATCATGATTCAATGCTAACAAAAGAGAAACATTGAGTAAAACTTTACCAAAGTTGTCTCCTACTAACAAAGAAGAAACAACGGATAAGATATCATCAACAATGTCTTCTCCATCTTCCAAAAAGCTAGGGGAATCCTCTTTTTCAAAGGTCTATGCATGTGATACAAAAATCATATTTATAGATATGATTTTCTATTTGGTGATACGCTACACAATCTTCCTTTGAATATGGTAGGTCATTGTCATGACCCGAACCTAGGGCCTAACCACGACACGGTGAATGTGACACCCAAAGGCATCCCATCTAAGCCTCGTGTTCATATCATAAACATTCATAAGGTAAAATAAGCATACATAAGAGAATAAGCAGATGGAAGTATATAGAAATAAAATGTCATAGTGTCCTTTAAGGGAACACACATCAATCCATAATTCAAATCATGCCTCTACATCATAGACCTTGGCGGGGACTAGCACATAGCTCACTAGCTCGTCCTCAAGATATACATCAAGAATAAAAGTGCTAAAGTCTCATCATAAAAGAAAATATCATAGGGCTTGTTCCCGAAGCATGGGAGCTCACCAACAAGTCTTGAATCTCAAGATTCAAGTCTAGCCATGAAATGGAATGGTCACCTCATCGTCTGTCCCTACATTGTTAGATCATGTAGGTAAAGAAGTATGTGTTAGTACATAGAATGCATTAAGTATATAGGTATGCCATGAATCAAAGGACATCATCAAAATATCAATATGTATAATCATATGCCATAAGATAAGGACATAATATATATGAGCATGCAAGTTCAAAATGATGAGAAGAGTCATCATTAAAATCCTTATATAACCTTAGCATACATATGTGGGAATAGGACCATAACTGACATTCATAAGACCATGCAGACTATTACACATAATCTCATTTTTCACTCTATATCGAGCTAAGAGGAGTTTACTTTGCCAAGGTAAACTCGATCCTCACCCTATAGGCTCTATCCTAGTACGGTGAGAACCATCATTTTACCCCACCCTTGAGGCTCTATCCTAGCACGGTGAGTGTCCATTAAAAGCTATATGGATCCATTAGCACACCTTTAAGACATAAAACATAAATATCATTCCTATGGTGACACATAGTTATGGGACTATGGAGTGTACCAAAGCCCTCTCGATGCTAAGTCATTTCCCATGGAATACATAAATCATGCATAAACATAGTTCATACTTCATTAGAAATTACACTTTCATAATTTATAAATAGTCATCAAAATCTTTGTAATGACCTGGTTAGTCATTTTTTGCCTTATTTGTGAAAAGTATAATTTTAACTGTCTATAAGTTGCTTTGGACCTATTTTGAACTATCTATATTGTTGGAATTGAAATTTGGAGTTTTTAAAATGAAAATTTTGAGTTTTGGCACTTTTTTGTGAAGCTTAAGTTATTGAAAAAGTGAGTTTTTGTATCGTTTGGAGTTTCTAGTGTCGAATCGGGGATCCATCAATTTTATTATCTTCGAAATATTAAAACTGGTTTATGAGAAGTTACAGAACTGAATGCAGAGTTATATTGTATTGTAACACTCCTTGATCAGGAGTAGGTGGCAAGGTTGAAGTATTGTAACACCCTATTGTTGACATCCAATTTTTACCCTCCACAGTACCAATTAAATATTGAGCTTTTAATTTTAAACAACTTCGAATAATTAGCTTTCGAAATGCAAAATGTACTTTTATGAATTTAAATCTTTTATTCTTAATTATGTTATCTACTCTATGTTATGCTTTTTTAATTTCAAACACTGCGTATTTTAACTTTACGTCACATTTTCAATTTTTTTTCCGTCAAATTCTGAATAAGAATTTTTGTTATTTTAATTTTATTATTTTTAGATTAGATTGATTATTTTATGTTATTGACATTTGAAAACTCTTTAATTAATTTGTATTGATTTTGTCTCGTGGTCAATTTAATCAATTTATTCAAAATTGACCACATTTCAAATGGCCACATTTGTAATTCAAGTGGTTATTTTCGTAATTTAAAATTCCACCCTCCTTAAACCCATTTTCAGCTATTTTGGACCCATTCCAGCCTACCGAAATCCCCTCCATTCAACCCACATCATTACTCTCATTTCTAGCCCAACGTTTCACCAACACATTCGGCCCACTTCCCTTATACCCATCCCCTTCTCAACAAACATATACTCTCCTCCCAGCCCAACGAAACTCCTTCATTCCAGCCCGTTTTCCGCATGACCCGGCCCGTTTACCCCTATTTCAGCCTCACACACTCACAGTGCATACATATCAGATACACACGCATACGCGCCCCCAAATTCTCCCCTCACGTCCCTCACCTCCCTCATGCTCCTCCTCTCTCCCCTTCACAGCCAAGATGACGAACAGATTCTCACGAATCTTTTCCAACGGCTCTCCTCTAACAGACGCCAACAAACCTCGAGCCCCTCCGTACATACGCGTCGCCCTCTCGTCACCCCAGTATGATTCCGTTCCAGCGAATGAGCCACGCGGCCTCATCTTGCTCTTAGCCCGCCTTCATCTCGTGAAATCGACGGTCGAGACTGTCAACGCGTCGAGGCAGAAAGGATTCGTTGGAAATTTCGAATGGAAATCTTATCCAAAATCGCCCCCCTAAAATCCCCTTTTACCCTCCGTTGTTCCCGCCCATCGAGACCTAATCTCGCCTATATAAACCCCTCTCCATTCCAGAGGAGGAGGAGGATTCATTGCAAATTTCCACCGCTTTCCACTCCTAAAATCCTAAAAATCCTTAGTCAGTTCTACTAGCTCGAGAGCGTTTGGAGCTGAAACTTTGGTGTCGAAGCTGAAATTTCCATAAAAGAGTCTCGGATTTGTGGTGAGGACTTCAACTTTGGCTCGTTCGTTTCGGTTCGTTGCACCGAAAAAGGTACTATCTTTTCCCATTCTGTTTCTGTGCTTCTCTGTTTGTTTTTCGATTGACGAAATAGTTGTATGTTCATGTATAAAGGGGTTGTTGAACAAATTTTTGTCCTATTTAGCTATTGAAAGTTGTAGCCGAAAGTTTCATTTTAAGCTCGTCTTTGTTTTCTGTTATAGTCTAGTGCCTGTTTGAAGTTTCGGGATTAATGATTGTCATTTGGTTTAAACTGTGAAGTCTTGTGTTTGATTTCTTCTTCCTTTCATTTGTTACTATGGGATGTTTCAGTTTGAATTAAAAAAAAAATAAAAAATGAAAGGTTCATGAGGTATTTCTTTACCTATTTCTAGATGATATGTAAATCTGTGCTTTGTGTGTTGTTTTTCTGACCCACTGTGTTATTTCGATTTGATCGTTAACTGATTCTGGTGTAGTTCTCGGTGAAGTATTGTGAGTATTATGATGCTTAGAATCTCTTTCGTGCTAAAATGATGTCGTTGGTTTTGGTTTATCTTCCTAATTAAGATTTCGTGCTAAAACAGTCATTTTCACTACTTCGGTGTTTAAAAATCAAAGTCTTTACCATAAGTTTGGGGTTCTTCTCCGATGAAACACCTTCATGGTTGTTGATTCAATTCTAAGAATCTCTTTTTGTCTATATTCTTGTCTCTATTTTGAAACTCGGCTTCTCTAACATCTTAAAAGGATTCGATTCGTTTAAGCCATGGTTTTATTTGGATTCCTGTTTCTCAGCTTTCAAAACTCATGTTTCAGTAAGCATGTTCTGCTCAGTCATGCTATGTTTAATCTATGATTTGTTTTGGTTCGTTTTGTGGTTCTACTACTTGGTCTCTGTCATGCCTCCTGAAGATTTGATTCTGGTATGTGTTTGTCTGATTCATGTTGTTTGTGAGTCCTCAAAATGCAGTCAGTCAGCCTTGTGAGTTCAACTTGCTTAGTATGTTGTCAGGATATTTTAGCTTCTCGTTTTTCCGTTATTTTCTCTCATCTATTGCTCTTTTTTTTTTGATAATTTCTTAGTCTGCTAGAAGTTGCTAACTGATTTAGCTAAATATTTCATCACATGTTTCTGTTTAGATTTAAGGAAACAATCATGACTTATCTGAATCTGTCCAATACCTCTGTTGTCCATGCCTATTCTGCCTGATCTATAGTCTGTGCAGTTTCTTTGTGCATTAAAGTTTCCTTTTGATCATTTGTTGAGTTTTTTTAGTAGTTTATGTGTTCAATCTGCCTAGTATATGAATACTAAAGTTTTTTCTATCTTTGTTTCAAGTTCATAACTGCTATGCTCTATAAGTTTAGTTTCTGTTTTGGTAGTTTTCTATTTGCATTTTTAAATTCTGTCTATATGCCATTTTTTACTGTTAGCTAAAAGGTTGATTCGAAGATTTGATTTGTTCGATATATTTGGGTTTGGTTACTAGATTGCTATTTACGATCATATTATTGAACTTCGTGTTTGTCCTGCTATGAAATTGGCTTCTTATGTGTCCTTATTTTTCTTTGTATGTATTCCCAACCCGAGTCCCTTCGGGAACTCTACCTTTGCATATTTGATTGAGTCTCGGGTTGAAGAAGGAGATACACAGGTGGAGAGCAAGAAAATTTGAAGTATATGTATACTGAATATTAGTATATATACTATGTAAGGCAGCAGAGGAGATGGCCTAAAAAGGCCTAAAGGCAGCAGATTTTGTTTTGGGCCTGCCCAAACCCAATAGTTAGTTTATTTGTTTTTTTTACATTATTTGATTTGTATTAATTTATGTTACTTGTTGTTGACACTAACTTGATTTATTTGTGGTTTTATTTGTTAATTTAATTTAATACCCCTTAAAGTTGGTCATTTGTGTTAATTTCGTTTGAAGTGATTTCGTGGTTCTCAATATTTCAAGTCTTTTTTTTTTAATAACATTTCTTTAAAAATAATTGAGGAAATATTTCTCTTTTAACACTTGGTCATATTTAGTGGTTTCAAATTTTAGCGACTTGATTTTTCTTGAAATTTTAGATATTCAACTTTTCAAATAATTTTAAAGTTAGTCAAATTTTTCTTAATCGTCGGTCAACTGCACTTAAGCGGCTATTTTGAGTGACTAACCTCTTCTCAAAATAGAAATTGAACCTCTTATCCAGAATTTTGATTTTTTTTAAAATTTTCTCTGTTAAGTTTTAAAATTTAATTAGTTTTTTCTTAATTTTTTCTTAAAAAATTAAGTGGCGACTCTGTCTTTTTTCAGAAAAAATTGATTTGACTTAAATTAATTAAGTATCGAATTGATTTTTACGAAAATAGTCATTTTTTCAAATTAACACCTATGATCATAAGTCGGTGACAAGGTTGAAGTATTGTAACACCCCTTGATCACGAGTAGGTAGCAAGGTTGAAGTATTGTAACACCCCTTAATCACGAGTAGGTGGCAAGGTTGAAGTATTGTAACACCCCTTGATCATGAGTAGATGGAAAGGATGAGACATTGTAATACCCTTAATCACGAGAAGGTGGCAAGGTTGCAAGACACTTAATGCATGACTAGATGGTATTTCATATATTGTGTATACATTGCTTATGGTGTTGTAATACTGGACATGTGGGAGATATTGTAAGGCTTTATGTATATATTTATTGTGTACTAACCTCTTTTGATGCAGGTGTAGGATTCTTCGTTATTACATTACTTGTTCAATTTCTCTTACCTAGTCTGTTGAACCTACTAGGTACATCTTGGTGTACTCACCTTTACTTTGTTTTCTCTCTGCAGATCGAGTACAGGGACCAACACAGGATAGTTAACTCACTTCTGTTGAGCATTTTCTGCATCTATCCAGATCTTACCAGTGAGACTCATGACTTCGAGTTACTGTGGATCTTTGGGATTATCTTTATTGCTTTCTTCTAGACTTGTACCAGACACTATGAAATAGTCTTGTATTTTATTTTGAGATAGTGTACTTACTCTTTCACACTATAATAGATGCTTTTGTACTCATGACTCTAGGTTTTGGGATATTTGATGTTATTTCGCTTTATTTAATTCTTCTTTAGTCGTGATCCATTTTGGGTCGTGACAAGTTTGGTATCAGATCTTTAAGTTCATTGGGCTCGTGAGTCAAGAGCAGGATGTCTAGTAGAGTCTCACGAATTGATGTGTAGACACCCACACCCATCTTCGGGAGCCTATAGAGCACTTGATAGGAAAGATTTCCACCTCTTGCTTCTATTTGTGAGTTTCTTTGTAAAACCCACTTTGAAAGTGTCTAATCCACTTCGTCTACGCAGATGCCAATGACCAGATCTCGTCGATTAGTGGGAGAGACCGAGACAACTGATGTTGCTCCCACTTGAGTTCGAGGTAGTGTTCGTAATGGGGCTAGGGGCCGAGAACTTGTTAGAGGGGCAACTCTGCCCAGAGGAAAAATTGGATCAACTTCTCTAGAGCCTAAGTGTGAGTCAGAGAGACCTTCAGACTCTGTTCCATCACCTCCAACCCCTGATGTCACACCCTCAGTTTGAGAGTTACTCCTTCGTATATTGGCTAGGCTTGAGAGAGTTTCTCCAACCATCATTGCTCTCGATGCACTAACTCCTACAATGTTGATTGGCCCTTAGACAATTTCAGTGGACTTGGTATGTGGCCCCTCCCAGAGTGTGGTGGACTATGACTGCACATGTGAGAGTACTGAACATTACAGACAGGGTGACAGAAAGAGATTCCAACAACATGGTTAGTTTAAAGGACCCCCACCTTGAGGCAGAGAGTTTCAGGGATATCTCTCACAGTGGCAGGAGCGCAGAACTTGTTATGTTTATGTTGCAGTAGGGAATTTGGCTAGAAATTGTTCGTATCATGCCCTTTTCGCTCAGTCATCTCAAAGATGGGATTCTAGAGCTTACTATGTTTGTAATGAGGTTGGGCACTTTGCCAACCGTTGTCCACATCATGCTTTCTTTGCTTGGGCTTCAGGGTCTCAACCAGCCTATCTAGCCCCAACACCAGCAGCTAGAGACACCTCTTAGGGCATGAGGGGAGGTACTAGAGGAGAATGTGGCACAGTGAGAGATGGAGCCCATGGAGGCCCATAGGGTAGTGGTAGCTGTAGAGTTTGTTATGTTGTCCCAGATAGAGCCAAGGCAAAGGTTTCTGATGCAGTTATCACGGGTATGATTCTGGTGTGCTACCGTTAACTTCAGTTTTATTTGATCCAAGCTCTACTTATTCTTATATGTTGATGTATTTCCAAAATACAGTACTTTTGATGCTTAAAACTTAGGATTTTGTGTGTTCTCAAAGCGATGTTAGTAGGTTTGATGTGTTTTTGTGTATATTTTATAGGATTACAAGAGTTAGCAAGCTTTTGGGCAATGTTTGTAGAATTGCAGCTTTTTGAAGATGTACGAGATACTTTATGGGCCATGGATACTTCCACGAGCCGTAGTGGGGTTTTGTGGTTGAAATCCAGTGAAGGGCCTAATTTTTGAAGTTGTATCCACAAGAGATCAGATGAGATGTGGAATTTTATACGAGTCGTGGATTAGGTTTCATGCCTTGAGGATCATAATTGGAGGAGTTTCTTGAGAGCTGTTAGATGAATCCCTATATAGGTTGTAAGTTAGAACACAACCCATAGAAAGGTCTCGTGAAGTGATAGCCAGTTTTGAAGAATGTAGAGTACGAAGCCCAGGTACGGGCCATGGAACTTTGTACGACCCGTAACCCAGCCTGTAATAGTTGTCGACTCAGTTTTTCTATTTTATTTTGAATTTTAGTTTTTAATTATTATAAATAGGTTTTTTTTATAGGAGAGACGCACGAGAGAACAGAAAGACGGACGAGAGAACAAAAAAAACACTTTTATGACTTTTGCTTTGAATTAATACATTGTGATTTCTTGGAGAAGATTGGAATTTCTAGTTCTTAATTCTATCATTGTAAGTGTTTAATTATGCTATCTCTTAACATAATTTCTTCATCTACAATGATCATGCATAGCTAAATCCACAACTTAGGGTGTGGGAACCATGAAGAACTAACAAGGTAAAATTGGATAATCCATAATTCTTGGAAAGTGTGTATTTATGTATTAATTAATTCTATTCATTTTAATTTTTTTTAGCGGTGGCCAACGTTAGAACTCGCCTAGTTGTTACTAACTGGATCAAGGTAGTAATAAATGGGGAAAAAGATTAATTAACAGGATTTGATATGATCCTTCTCATCTAATCAACCGAACTGGATCAAGGGAAGGTTGTACTGGAATAATAGGTAAGGGTAAGTAATGTCACATTGCGGGGATGGATCAAATCACATAGTGAAATTTACCTCTCGCCTGGATCAAAGAGTTTGGTAAACTTAACTTACCGTTCTGCATGCTACACAGTAGAAAAGATTATGATTATCTGGTAATACCAAGTTAAGAATTCATGGGGGAATACAATTCCCTAGTTACTTCTCTGACTGGTTACATAACAGTTGTTCTAGTTTGGGTTTACTTTCTCGCAAATTACAAACTCCCCCCCCCTTTCGGGAGATAAGTAGGTTAATTCATTCGATTTCTTACAATTACTCCAAGTCTAACCATATTCTCTGTGGAATTCGACCCTAACCTTGGTTAGATTATATGTCTTGACAACGACCATTTAAACTTTCAAAAATGAGGTGTAGCTTGGGTGACATTAAGATTTTGGCACCGTTGTCGGGGAATACAACTTAAACTGGTTTAATTTGAGTAATTTGTGAATTAACTCTTATTTTACTTATTTTATGTTTTTGTTTTATTGCAGCATATAGGTGTAGTGTTTGCAAAACACTCATAGTCGAGGCAATCCCTTGACTCCGTTTGACCTTAAGATCCAGAATACACTAAGAAGAATGGCCCAGAACAATGCGAACAATGCTGCAAATGCTGCCGTAGATGCAACACTGAATCAAAATAATGATAACCTACCACCACTTGAAGATATGAATCCACCGCCATAGGATCTTCAAGTCACGACTAACACGTGGAACCAATATAGGCTTGACCCTATGGCAGTGGATGTCACTGGAGCTATTATATTACCTCCCTTATTGGATGACATAAAATTTGTAGTTTCGAGTGGGTTACTTCAAATGCTACAAAACAGAGGATTGTTCGCGGGCCTACCATCAGAGGATCCGCATAACCATCTACATAATATCGTGTTCATCTACAAGAGCATAATGGGAAACCAAAATCTATCCATGGATGTCGTTGGGCTCCGTGTCTTCCCATTGTCTTTGATAGGCGAAGTGACAATATGGTTATTTGAGCTCCCATAGAGTTTAATCACCAACTGGGCAGACATGCAAAAAACCTTTTTGGAGAGGTTCTTTTCTAGGTCAAAAAAACTGAAGTTGAAGGACCAAATAAACAACTTTGAACAATTACCTGGTGATTCAATCAGTACCATGTGGGAGAGGTTTACAAAGTGTTTGAGGAGTGTCCCTGACCACAAGATTGTTGATAATGCCTTGGTGGAAATCTTCTATCGAGCCCTGGACAAAAATGTCCCAATTGTGGCTGATACTATCATGGGAGGCTCGTTGTTAGATTGTCCATTTCCAGTCATTGCTGACAGGTTGAAAAAAGTGGTCAAGACGAACCATGTATAGGGAAAGTGGGATAAGTCATCAACTAAAGGTTCCTTCGCAATTAGCACTAATTCAGCCTAGGCAAAGATCAATGAGGAGATAATGGAGGAGCTTGCTTGAATTAGTACTAATGTAGGGTTGTTAATGAAGTAGAATCAAGAGCGTGTCAATGCAGTAGCTCATCAACCCCAACAAACACCCATGTATTAGGAGCTTTTTATGAGGAGGACACTTGCTTCATCACTGATCAGATAGCAGGTTTGCGGACCAACGCCCAAGGGTCTAATCAGGACTATTGGCACCAAGGTCAAGGAAACCAAGGTCAGAACTATAATGGAGATGACGCCTTCAGAGACAACAATCGAGAAGGCTACTATGATAGAAATTGGGGCCAGGATAGAGATGCTGCTTGGGGAAGCAGAGATGGTTACAAAAATGGTCCGTACGTGCCACCACATAATCAAGACTCTGGTTCTAGTAGCTCTCAAATTGAGGAGATGTTTGATTGACTGTTGAAGAAGGTTGACGCTCAGGATGAGACCTTGAAGGGGATATATTCTTACATCTTCAGTATTAATCAGAAAATTGAGTCTTATTTTGTTGCTATCAAGCAGCTAAAGCAACAGTTCAGTTAGATGTCAACTCAATTGAACCAACGCCAAAAAGGTATATTGCCTAGTAACACAGTTAAAAATCTGAAGAATGAGGGGAAGTGTATGGCAATGATGATGTGAGGTGGAAAGTAGACCATTGACCCTTCGATGCCAGTTGATGATGATAATATTTGTGAGGAGATAGTTGAGAGAAAGGTTGTGAAGACCAAAGATGCTCATGCCAAGGATAGGGAGAGTGATGCAATAATTATGCCACTGAAGTTGAAACCCATTCCTAGACCTTCCCCTCTTTTCCCTAAAGACTCAATAAGAAGGAGGAGGAAGGTAAATTCCAGCACTTCATCTCCATACTGAAGCAACTCTCCATCAATATCCCTCTCATCGAGGCATTAGAAAAGATGCTCGGGTAAACAAAGTTCATGAAGGACTTGGTCACCAAAAAGCGGACTGTGAGCCAGCAGCTCTCCCAAGACCTTCAATATTGTAGTGCGATAGCAACAAGGTCCTTAGTGCAAAAGCAAGAAGATCCCGAAGCATTTTCCATACCCTGTACCATCGGAGATGTTGAGTTTGCAAAGACATTATGTGATCTAGGATCCAACATCAATCTAATGCCTCTTGCAGTGTTAAGGAAGCTAGGCTTGGGAGCCCCTACTCCTATAAATATGTAGCTGTTGATGGTTGACAGGATAGTGGAGAAGTTTGTTGGGATACTATTTGACATCCTTGTCAAAGTGGAAAAATTCATATTCCTCGTAGACTTTGTGATCCTTGATTGTGAAGTCAACTTTGAAATCCTAATCATCTTCGGAAGGCCTTTCCTAGCCACTGGACGAGCACTGGTGGATATGGAAACATGCCAACTCAAGTTTCAATTAAATGATGAAGAATTCGTCTTCAACATCTGTCAATCGATGAAGAGGCCAGACGATTGAAAGATGGAAGTTTGGGTCCTTGATGAAGTCTGAGTAATCAAGTAGTCCAAGTCGTTCCATGAAAATAAATTAGGCGCTACTTGGGAGCCAACCTAAGATATTTGATGTACTAGTAGTGTTTTTGTTTGTTTTTAGATTTTTGGACTTATAGATACTTTTATTTTAATGTTTTGGTTGTAATTTTTGAACTTTGGACTGGTGGCTTATAGGATAATAGTTTGCTCTGTGAGGGACATGCAGGTACAAGGCTAAGTCTGCCATCTTGGGTTAAACAAGCAACAAAAAGTGCTTCTACGACTAGTTCTATGGGCTGTGGTTCACATTACGACCCATACACTGACTTATAGAACACTTTCAGTGAGAAAAATTATTGTGCACTCCAATCCACGAGCTAACTTTACGGACCATGGATAAAATTATGGGTCGTGAATGAGGCTCGTGGACCTCAGGTAAGATTATAAGACTGTCTAAGTGTTGGGGACTTCTACGACCCAATCTGTGAGTCATATGTACATGTACGATCCGTAGACAGGTCCGTGAAGCCAATTTCATATATTAGGGTTTTTTCTACTATGAAAAACGTTTCTATGGACCGTAGAGTCTTCTACGGCCCGTAGTTAGGGTTTTATTGGGCTTGGGCCCAATTGTCACCCAACTAGGTCAACTTATAAAAAAGAGGGGTACATTTTTACCCCTTGTTCTCACTAATTCTCCCAAAATTACCCTAACTCGATTATCTATCCCAAAATCCCGACTACCATCCGACCAACCTCCATCTTTTTGGCAACTTTCCAGTGACACTCCAGCCACCTAAGGTTCCACCCATTTCGGTCTCCTCCTTCAATTTCTCAACTTTGTGATCCAAATTTAGTATGTTCTTGCCTCTAATTTTCGTATATCATCAAAATTGGTATCATTAGTTTAAGTTGTTGGGTATGGTATTCCGAAGTTCATATACTCAAAATAAGTGTTGCCCTTATGCGTGAAATAATATTTGCTAACATTGATTTAGTAGTCTCCCTTGCTTTGAATAATGTTATGCCGATAGGTGTGTTTGATATGCTTAATGAAATTGGTCATGTCATTTTTTAATGTTGTTACTTGAAACCACATAGTCATATGCTGTTAGAAGTATATGGAACTCATTATTTGAAAAACGACATGTGGTTGCATGTGTGTGCATAGTAGCATAACTTCTAATCAAATAGTGGTTGGAGTGTGTTTTGAATGTTTAATTTTATATTTATGGGGTAGTTCATAACTGATACATGTGAGGCATTGGGGAACTTGTCGGGATTGTCTGATTGCATAAAATTATTGCTTTGGCGCCGAGTATAATTGTTTTGACTTGTTGATGATCTCGTCTTGGGACCTATTTGATGGACTTAGAAAATTCAGCCTAAGGTGCTTTTCAGACCACGAGGGTCTTCTATAGCCCATGGATTGATCCACGAGCCCTAGTTGTCCCTCGTGAGTGAAACTAATAGCTTGGGGATTTTTGAGATTCCATCAAATGAAACCTTTTACCAGTTGTGGTTTATTCTACGACCCGTACACAAGTTTCATAGGGTGATGCCTGGAAAATGTTAAGTTTGGAACCACATCTACGACTCAGTCTATGACCTATGATTGGTCTACGAGCCATACCTGGTCTCGTAGGTGCAGTTCAAGTAACTTGTTTTATTATTTCCTGCTACCTACGAAGGCCTTATATGACCCATAGTTTTTCCTACAGCTAATAGACGAGGCTTCATAGGTTCTTTTGTCAATATTTTTGAAAACTTTTTCCTGTTCTAGCCTGTACTCATGGGGCTAATAGGTGTGTTAATAATATGATTTTAGGTACTATGGCTCCTCGATGCATGGCAGATGAGATATGGGCCATGAATGAGCTATTATGTGATGAGCCCATGAACTCCGAGGCCGTTCTTGAGACTAGTGGCTCAGTGGAGGAGCTCGGCGTTGGTCCAAATGTGGGCGTCGAGCCATGACAGACTCAGACGGCTACGAGACAGACAATGTTGGCCTATACATTGGCCATAATTGATCGACCTCCCCATTATGTTGAGGGAGGCGACAGACAGAGCAACTCAATACATGTGACTTCCTCCGCGAAGGGTTAGGATCAGGGCAGAGAGCAGACTCTGGTTCATCAGAAGGGTCTGGCCGAGGCTACAGAGTCCACTCTCGCACCACCAGTACCACCCTTGTCTTCAGATGCATTAACTGGTAGATAGTATATGTGGGGGATAGAGAAGGCATATCAAGATAACCTCTAGTATGATGAGCAGGACAGACAGGCCCAAACTATTTTTGAGGAGCCCTAGCTCATCACCACCGGGCTTGACAGTATCCCAAGGTTTGGAGTGGTTGGCAGATCCATCGGGGAAGTACTACCCGACGATGGTTTGAGAGTTCTACGCTTTTTATACTGCCACTATTCCACACTCGACCCTAAAAGGGAAGAGATACCTTGCACAACCCTGGCTTACACAGACGATGGTGAAGAGACATTAGGTCGACATATTCGAGGCCACCATCTATCGATTTTTATTTGGTCCCCAATTTGAGGCTCTAGTCTCCACTACTGAGTATGAACACAGATTGAGCCAGACTTAGGATCGGGGCTTGATAAGGGATGCAGCCCGCAGGGGCACTTTGATAAGATGGATCGGTGATCACATTGCTGAGCAGGGCTAAGACCCTGATTGGATTTCCATACCATCAATGATCGTCAAGGCTTTACTCAGCTTCACTAGGAAGTTTTTATGGGTTGTAGTGTGTTCGCGGATCCAACCAACACATACTGATAATACACTCACACTGGATCATGTAGTATTAGTTGCTCGTATCTTGTATAACTATGAAATTGATTAAGCTTGCTTGATCGCAAAGCAGATTCATGAGGCAGCTCTGAAGAGGTCCACCTCCATCCCTTTCTTGTGTTTGATCTACAGGCTATGTATAGCCGCAGGGGTGGAGATCCTTCACCAGGTGGATACTTTGATTGAGGTTTAGAGGACGTTAGATGCCAACATGATAAATGTTGATGAGAATTTGATGGCACTCCAACGAGCACCACATTCTCCAGTGCGCATACCAGAGATGTTCACCGTAGCGGCGCCACCATCTGAGCCTTTGAGTTTTACTACTGCTCTAGGTACTGAGGGGCCTCTAAAGTTAGAGACAGATACAGAGATGAGGCCCTCTCCACCTTCTACGACTCCTTCACCAGAGGTAGTACCCACATTCCTCGAGAGCATGGTATACCTATCCGCGACATCTATTCAGACTACTGCACAGAGATTGGTTCGTACTGAGTCCCAATTGACTCAATTGTTATAGCAAATTAGGCCTAGGGTTCACTAGGCCATTTCAGAGGCAGAGGAGCGCATGTGAACACACTGTACGACCACTATAAAAGAGTGACTTACACCGGTACATGGTCACATAGATGCGTTTGAGTAAAGAGTAGAGCAGAGCCGCAGTTCATCCCAATCTCCTAATTTGATTGCTATCTAGATAAAGATCCAACAACTCTAGGCTGAGATAAGAATAGCAACAACACTAGTGGTATCCCTGATGTTTGACACTACTTTTGAGGCATTCATTGATCTTTTTAGTACTAAAAAGCTACCACTCTTTGCCTCTGGGAAGAGGCCCCATCTTGAGACTGATAATCCTGACGCTATGAGACGGAAGGCAAAGTTGATAGAGAGGCAGTACTTCAAGGCTGCTAGGTGGGGCTTCACTGTAGATGAGCAGGCTCAATAAACTCTAATCCTGAGAGAGTGAGAGGTGTTGGATCCTCTGGACATGTTGCTACTGTAGAAGAGATCACCGACAGGTTGAGGGTGATCAGACATAGTCGAAGTTTGGCGCTTTGGCGCCCAGGTAGTTTTTTGACCATTATGCTTTGATATAGTTATATTTTATGCATTGAGGACAATGCAAATAGTTTTTGATGAAGTGTGGATAGTTATAGGCCTCAGTGAAGTCTGAGTAGCCAAGACCTATAAATATCCCAATTTTTGAGTCCGAGGGATTTTCTTGCTTGTGTTATTTCCCCAAGGGCATTTATTTTCTATTGAACTGATATATTTAGGATGTGTATGTAGTATTAGTAGCATGTAGTATCAAAGTCTATGACATATATTAGTTTCGTGTAAAAAGTGATACCCATCAAATTTTTGTTTTAGGTAGTTTTGATAACAACCATTTTAGGTAGTTCTGATAACAACCATGTGACATTGATAGTTGACAATGCTTGTTCTGATGAGTGAGGTTTAGTTTTGATAATAAACATGATCTAAGAGTCTATATTGATAGTGTAATTAGTGTCATGTGTGTATAAGCTTAATTGCATAGTTCTTATACTGTGTTTCAGTTCAGAACTTGTCTTATTACTCTGACTTAGACTGTAGGTTAGTTGGTTTGGAAAGGATCTTAGGCCATTGTTCATATTAGTCCACTTAGCCTAAATAATCAACCAAATGCATTGTGTATCCCTTGATCCAAATGTTTGAGCTTACAGTGTACCCTTTTCTTTGAAAGCACCTAAGTAATCTAGCCTTGTTAGATGTGAAATCTTAAATTTGGCCCTGGTCCTTCCTTGAATATTGTGCACCTTAAGTGAGGTAAAAAGCTTAAGTTGAGGGTGATTATCAAAAGTAGCCCTAGTTCATAGGTTTAATATTGTGCACCTCAACTCAGGCTAAAAGCCTAAATTGAGGGTGGTTGGTGTAAGGAAAAGTACATGAAATGGGGTGAACGATAGTGATACATGAAAAGGGGGAAAATCAGCTATGGGTATAAGAAAAATGAATAGATGCCTAAATAATGATCTAAAAGCAAAAAAATAAAAATAAAAGGCAATGAGATACAAATGTGAGTAAGGCACATAGAAAAGTTTGAAATATGAGAAGGGGAGAACGAGTTGAAAAACGACAGTGTTGGTAGGGCAAAAGTGTGAAATAATGCAGTGTCAAGAAGGGCCATATTTGCTATGTTCCTAAAACATTTTACCAAAGCCTTCCGAGCCTATGTTATAAGCCAAGAAAGTCCTATACTGATCCTAGTCCAAGTAGTCGAAGGTCATAGTTGCGAGTATAAAGCAAACATATGGTTTTGAGCACAACGTTTGAATATCTATTATGAGTATGAGTGGTTTTGATTAGTCCCAAGCATCAAATCTGAAAATATTATCATGAGTGGGATATAAGACTTCTTTTTGTGAGGGCACGTGCATTACACTGTTAATCCTAGGCTATTTTAGTGAGTTTTGCTTATCTATGGTTGCCTTGCTTGTCATAGTTGCACAGTCATAAGTATTAATCCGTATTGGTTTGTTTGATGACTATCTGTTATGTATTGATGAGTTAGTGTGGGTATCTGTGAGTTATTTTTGGATAATGTATGCCATTAGACTGAGGTCTGTGCGTTACTGTGTTGCTTATATAGATTGAGTCCATTGCTTGAGGACAATCAACAATTTTAAGTTGAGGGTGTTGATGTGCTGCCAAAATATAACACTTTTGATGCTTAAAACTTAGGATTTTATGTGTACTCAAAGCGATGTTAGTGGGTTTGATGTGTTTTTGTGTCTATTTTATAGGATTACAGGATTTGGCATGATTTTGGGCAATATCTACAAAATTATAACTTTTTGAAGACCTATGAGATACTCTATGGGCCTTGGATACTTCCACGAGCTGTAAAGGGGTTTCGTGGTTGAGATCGAGTGAAGGGCCTAATTTTTGAAGTTATATCCACGAGAGATCAGATGAGTCATTGCATGGATTACGTTTCGTGCCTTGAGGATAAGAAATGGAGGAGTTTCTGTAGAGCTATCAGAAGAATCCCTATACGGGCTGCAAGTCAAAACAGGACCCATAAAAAGGTCTCATAGAAGTGATAGCCAATTTGAAGAATAGAGAGTATGAAGCCCAGGTACAGGCCTTGGAACTTTGTATGGCTCGTAACCCAACCCATAATAATTGCCAACTCAATTTTTCTATTTCATTTTGAATTTAGATTTTAATTATTATAAAAAGGTTTTCTAGTTTTTTTAGAGGAGAGACGCACGAGAGAACAAAGAGACACATGAGAGAAAAGAAAAAAACACTTTTGTTACTTTAGATTTTATGACTTTTGCTTTGAATTAGTACATTGTGATTTGTTGGAGAAGATTGAAATTTCTTGTTCTTAATTCCATCATCGTAAGTGTTTAGTTATGCTATCTCTTAACATAATTTCTTCATCTACATTGATCATGCATAGCTAAATCAACAACTAGGGTTGTGGAAACCATGAAGAACTAACAAGATAAAATTGGATAATCATTAATTCTTGGAAAGTGTCCATACATGTATTAATTAATTATATTCATTTTAATTGCTTTTTAATGATGGCCAACGTTAGAACTCGCCTAGTTGTTACTGATAGGATCAAGGTAGTAATAAATAGGAAAAGAGTTAATTTACAAGATTCGATGTTATCCCTCTCATCTAATTGACCGAATTGGATCAAGGAGAGGTTGTACTGGAACAATAGGTAAGGGGTTAGTAATGTCACACTGCAGGGATGGATAAAATCATGTACTGAAATTTACCTCTCGCCAGGATCAAAGGGTTAGGTAAACTTAACTTACTGTTCTGCATGCTACACAATAGAAAAAAATATGATTATACAGAATACCAAGTTAGGAATTCATGGGGAACACAATACCCTAGTTACTTCTTTCACTGGTTGCACAACAGTTGTTTTAGTGTAGGTTTACTTTCTTACAAATTACAACCCCTTCTTTTTAGGAGATAAGTAGGTTAATTCGTTCGACTTACTTGTAATTACTCTGAGTTTGACCATATTCCCTATAGGATTTGACCCTAACCTTGGTTAGATTATGGATCTTGACAACAATAACTTAAACCTTCAAAATGGAGGTATAGCTTGGGCAATATCATGTGTCGGCTCATTTTGCTTCAGATATTGACATTATGTGTGAGTCGCTCGCTGAGCCTATTTATGTTTCCACCCCAATAGGTGAATCTTTTGTGGTGCATTAAGTGTACCGAGATTGTGTTGTGACTTTAATGGGGAGAGATATTATTGCGGATTTGATCTTATTAGATATGGTGGACTTTGATGTGATATTAGGTATGGATTGCTTATCGCCTTATCATGCTATTCTTTATTGCCTCGCAAAGACTGTGACTTTATCTTGCCCAGAGTTACCTCTGTTGGTGTGGATTAGAGCACCTAGCTCCTATCCTATGAGAGTTATTTCTTATATGCATACGTGTCAATTGATGGATAAGAGTTGTTTGTCTTATTTAGCTCATGTTCAGGTTATTTCTTAGGAGTCCCTATCTTTGGAGACCACCAAGGTTACTAAAGAGTTTATGGATATAGTTCTGACTAATTTGCCTAGTGTTCCTCTTGAAGTGAGATTGACTTTGCTATCAATGTAGATTCGGGCACCAAACCCATTTCTATTGCCCCTTATCGGATGGCTCCAGTTGAGTTGAATGAGCAATTGGAAGATTTGTTAAAGAAATGGTTAATTCGTCTGAGTGTATATTCTTGGGGTTCTCCTATCTTATTTGTGAAGAAGAAGGATGACATTATGCGTATGTGTATTGACTGCAGCCAGTTGAATAACGTGACCATCAAGAACAAGTATCTCTTGCCTTGCATTGATGATCTTTTTGACCAGTTGTAGGGTGCCTCGGTATTCTCTAAGATTGATTTGAGGTCCGACTATCATCACTGGAGAGTTTGGGAGTCTAATATCTCGAAGACAACTTTAAAGGCCCATTATGGACATTATGAGTTTGTGGTCATATCACTTGGGTTGACTAATGCCCTAGCTGCTTTTATAAAGTTGATGAATCGAGTGTTCAAGTCCGATCTGGATATCTTTGTGATTGTGTTTATAAATGATATCTTAGGTTATTCCAAGAGTGTGGCCGATCATGTTCAACACTTGAGGACCGTACTTCAAAGGTTGAGGGAAGAGAAATTATATGCCAAGTTCTCAAAATGTGAGTTTTGGCTTGATTCTGTTGCATTCCTTGGGCATGTTGTGTCAAAAGAGATAATGTGATAGGTTATGCTTCTAGGTAGTTGAAGGTTCATGAAAGAAACTACCCTACCCATGATTTGGAGTTGACTGCTGTTGTGTTTGTGTTGAAGTTGTGGCGACACTATCTTTATGGGAAGCATTATAAGATCTTTACTAACCACCATAGTCTTAAATATATCTTTTCTCAGCCTAATTTGAATATGAGATAGCACAGGTGGTTAGAGTTGCTTAAGGACTATGATATCTCTATTTTATATTACCTTGGGAAGACCAATGTTATGGCTGATGCTTTAAGCCGAAAGGCTACTAGTATGGGGAGTGTGGCATTCTTGAGGGATGAGGAGAGGCCCTTAGCTTTGGAGGTTTAGTCACTTGCTAGACAGATGGTCCATTTGGATATTTGACCTCCCCAAAGTATTTTGGCCTTTATTGAGGCTAGATCTTCCTTGCTTGATCAAATTTTTGCTCATCAGCTTGAGGACCCCAGGTTGTGCTTGATTCGTGACAAAGTATTGAGGGGTGAAGCCACAATGGCTACTATTGATTCTGAGGGCATATTGAGGATAAATGGTAGGATTTGTGTGCCTAAGGTGGGAGATCGAGTGAGATTGATTTTAGATGAGGCCCATTGTGCTAGATATTCTATTCATCCGGGTGTGGCTAAGGTGTACCATGATCTAAAACAACATTATTGGTGTTTGGGATGAGAAGGGATAACTAAATTTGTGGCGAAGTGTTTAAATTGCCAACAAGTCAAATATGAGCACCAAAAGCTCGGTAAATCGATGCAAAAGATGCCTATTCCTGAGTAGAAGTGGGAAAGAGTAACTATGGACTTTGTTACAGGTTTGGCTTTGGGCAAGGTTGATTCAATTTGGGTAATGGTTGATCATTTTACCAAGTCGGCTTGCTTCTTATCGGTGAAGACTAGCTACAGTGGAGAGTGGTTAGCTAGATTGTACATCTTAGATATTGTTAGATTGCATGTTGTACCAGTATCTATAGTATCAGATAGAGGATCTGTGTTCACCTCTCAATTTTGGCGGGCTCTACAACGTCGGATGGGTACTAGAGTAGATTTGAGTTCAACTATCCACCACCAGACAAATGGTCAGTTCGAGTACACCATTCAGGTATTGGAGGACATGTTACGGGCTTGTGTGATTCATTTTGGGGCCCAATAGAACCAACACATACCATTGGCAGAGTTCACATACAATGATAGTTACCATTCCAACATCCAAATGGCATCATTTGAGATCTTGTTTGGCAGGAGTTATAGATCACCCATCGGATAATTCAATTCAGGTTTTGATGATGTGTTGAGTGTGGATCTTCTTAGAGGTTCCATGGACAGGGTCCGTCTGATTCACGGTAGACTTCTGACAACTTAGAGTCGCTAGAAGAGTTACACTGATCGCAGGACCAGGCCTCTTGAGTTCTCTGTTGGTGACAATGTATGGCTGAAGATTTCACCATGAACGGTGTGATGAGATTTGGGAAAAGGGGAAAGCTTAGTCCCAAATTCATTGGTTTATTTGAGATTTTGAGGAGTGTTGGTGAGGTTGTCTATGAGCTGGTTAAACCACTGAGATTATCATCTGGTCATCCTATTTTTCATGTTTCTATGCTCCTTCAGTATATTCCAAATGAGTTCCATGTGGTCTCTTATGATTATATTGAGTTGGAGTTTGATATGCGGGCTAGATATCCCAGCCTTTTTGAGGCTTCAGGTACTTCTCTTTTCTTTATGTTCAAGGATGAACATATTTTTAGTGGTGAATGATGTAATGACCTAGAAGGTTATTTTTATCTTATTTGTGAAAAGTGCAATGTTACCTTTCTATAAGTTGCTTTGGGCCTATTATGAACTATTCGTATTGTTCGAACTGAAATCTGGAGTTTTTAAAATGAAATATTTGAGTTTTGGAACTTTTTAGAAGCTTAAGTTATTGAAAAAGTGAGTTTTTGTATCATTTGGAGTTTTTGGTGTCATATCAGAGATCCGTCAATTTAATTAGATCCGGAATGTCAAAACTGGTCTATGAAAAGTTACAGAATTGAATTCAGAATAAAAATGAGGTTTTTAGGCCCAAAGTTGTGATTTTTGTCATTTTCGAAACTAAAATTTATTTTGGTCAACATTCAGACTTTGAAAGTTTGGATTAGAATTTTGACAGTTTCAATAGTTCTGAATGGTGAAACTAATGCTAGAAATGGTTTTGGAATACTTTTTGAAATTGCCGAGGATAGTTTTGGTATTTTGAGTTTTAAACTAGCTTTATTGACTTGAATTGATAAATGTGGTGAGAAGGCCTTAAAATTGATTTTTCATGATTCTGTTGAGTCTAGATCGTTGTTGTAACAACCCGAAAATTTTCAAAATCTCCTTATGATTGGACTTCTATGATGTACTAATGGTCATGATTGAGTTTTGGTAGCCACGGGTTGAGTTTAAGTGGCCGAATGCGAATTGGGCTAGTTGGTGGCCTAGAGGGAAAGTTTCGACAGTGTACTTCAAACAGTCATAACTTTTGATGTGGGATGAAACATGTGGTCTACTACTTATCAAATTGAATCTCTTTGAGTTAGCTTTGCAACACAACTGGGGTCACTTAATTTGGAGTTTGGATGAGGGAGATATGGCCCAAACAGTGAGACTGTCTAAAACTCTAAAGACATTGGAGATAGGCTCAGGAAAATGGCCAAGGACAAGGACACGGGCCGTGAATCTTTGTACGGCTCGTCTAGGGTATCATCAAGTGTTCCAGTGAGCTAGGGGTGGCCTGGAACCACCCCTAAGATAAGTATAGGTTAACGAGACCTTGGACGGCTCGTGAGAGCTTAGACGGTTCGTCTACTGTCCCGTCAAGTTGGATAGTGGCTAGGCCAAGCCATGGATGTGTTTAGGGGACTAAGTGTAGGCTGACGGGACCTCCACATGGACAGTCACACCTCAAATGGTCCGTCAAGTTGTTCGTGAAGTGTTACAGAAAGTCCTCTGAGAGTTCGCGTTGGAAATTGGTTAAGCGTGGTTTGATGGAGGGGATGATGGCTCGTGCATTGTTGGATGAGAACTGTAGCAACCGTTTGGCACTGTGTCCAGTTAAAAGCTCCATTTTATTAATAGTATTTTCATGATTTAACAATTCCCTAAGCCGCTTTTTGGTCCCCTAAGGTCTCCTAAACCCCTAAAACATTCCCCAAACCCTCATTCATCCATTCAAACTCTCCTATA
>JBCEWC010006113.1:0-23661 GCA_038996855.1 Solanum aculeatissimum | reverse complement strand
TGGGAAAAGAAACCCCCCCCCCCCCCCCCCCCCAATCCCTTTCCCATTGCACAACTAACATATTATTGCATGAAAAGAAATTAATTTTGTTGTTTTTTCTATCAGCATACTCAGACTAAGTGTAATCCCACAAGTGGGGTGTCTGAGGAGGGTAGTGTGTATGTAGATCTTACCCCCTATATTGAGAGGTATAGAGAAGTGGTCGAATCTTTGTTGCCGACTATGTTGCTCGGACTCTTCAAAAATGTCGATGGGTGCATGCAGGATCTTCCAAAAATAGTGTATTTTTAAGGATCCAACATTGGTGCGGCAACATTTTTGGAGAGTCCGAGCAACTTAAGCTACCGAAGTTATATAGTTCACTACAAGAAGGAAGGTTCAAGCTATGGCTGCCCCATGGGATGCTCATTTGAAATTGTTTTCGATAGACTCAAGGAAAAATTGTCATGGACCAAACTCTAATTATTGGACGGCTAAAGACGACAAGGTTCTGCCTCGCCACAAAGCAAGGCACTCGTCTTTTTGAAGTGCGTTGCCAATTAACGCTAAAAAGTTAAAATATTTAATTGCATGGATAAAAAATCAAAATCTCAACAACAACAACATATTAGCAAATATTTCAATTCAAAAACTGAAAGTAGATAGTTGATACTAAAAGTCTAGAATTTGAATGAGAAAAAAACAAAATAAAAGTCAACAATGAGGGAAAAAACAAAGCTAGAAGTAACTTTGAAGATTTAAGAAAAAAAGGAAGAAGAAAATTTGAAAAAAAATGTATTGGTTGGAGTTTGTAGTCACCAAAAAAGTCTGACCGGTCGTCGGATAATCTGATCGCCAGAGAAGTCTAGTTGAGTTGATTGGTTGGAGTTGCGGTCACAATCTAAGAGTGCAATTGTGCAAATTTGGAAATAAAACCCTAAAATACTCTAAATGGTCTCCTTTTTTTAAGATATACAAAAGGCGACACCTTTGTCGCCTCTCGCCGCCATGGCATTGTCTTTTGAAGATCACAGCGCAGCAAAGCTAATAGGCTTGCCTCGCCTCTCGCAATTGGCGACGAGGCTATCGCCTTTCCCAACACTGCATTAAACTGTGAGGGTATCTACCATCTCTGTAGGTATACCCTTTCCTTTGTTAACCATTTAAGAAAACATTCATAAGAAATATGAAATAAGTAATTAACTTTTATAAGTCCAAAATAAGAGTCAAAATCTAAATCAACCCCCAAAACCTATTGGCACCACTATAAGAGTCTAAAACAACTGTCTAAAAAGCAATAAGATTTGTTACCAGATTCAAAAAAAAAAAGCAATAAGATTTGAAAATATAAAGAGTTTCTAGAATTTAGTGTTGCTAAAGAGAAAGCATCTTGCCCTGAATTCTAACAATAATGTCACGCTCAAACTGAAGTGGCGCAACTGGCACCTAATGCCAAAACTCAAGCCTAAGTTGATCCGAATAAACCATTTGTTATTACGCGCATAGCAGCCACACACACACAAAAAAAGGAAGTATATCTCGGCTTAAAAGTAAACCCTTGGCCGGCAAGGCCCCTGTCAACAATTTTACAAAGAAAACAATCATTCCCAATAGTTTATATCAAGCAATATCCAACTAGCACATCAGCTTATTTGGCCCGTAGAGGCCACCATGGTATCTAAGAAAGCATAAACACTGTAGGCCATCAAAGCCACCATAAATCTCTATACAAAAGCTGAAAATTGATACATAACAGTATATCAAACAGCTATCATACCTCAACAAACTAGGCCAACATGGCCATTAACATAGCTATATAGTCCACACACTAGTCTACAAGCCTCTAAGAGTAGTAAAATTTGATCGGGACAAGGCCCCGATCTACCTAAAACTATTTACAACAAAAGCTAACAAACGTCGTAAATCTAGTAGCTCTGAAAGAAAGGGGCTAACCAACCTGCTGGAACTCAATCGTGCTGCTGCGTAGGTGTGTCGAGTTGTCTGTCGGAAACTACAGGCATGAATGTAGTGCCTCCAGGCAATGGGGAACCAGTGCAAAATAATGATCCGAGTATAAAACGCAATAGTCTAAATGAATAGGAAGTCAAGAATAAGATTAGCATATCAACATGTTTTTGAATCTAAGCATACCAAAATAATCAAACAACCACCTCACCAAGCTCCCATAAGCTCGGTAGGTACAAACAGTAGACAAGACCACTTACCTAGCCTCCCATAAGCCCAGAAGGTGCCAATTCAATCTAAATACCCCTATCGACAGTCCCCCTAGCCTCGTAAGCAGTCACATAGTCCTCTTAGGCAATAAATAGCCCAATAGGCAACAAATAGCCTTCTTAGATATCAATATAGTCTCGTAAGCAACTCACAGGCCTCTTAAGCAACAATATAGCCTTCTTAGGGTAAAATATAACCTCATAGGCAATTCATAGCTCTATTAGGCAACAATATAGTCCCGTAGACAACACAGACTCCTTAGGCATCAATATAGCCTCGTAGACAGCACATTAACTCCTTAGGCATCAATATAGCTCCGTGGGAAGCTCATAGCCCTCTGAGGCAACGAAACATTCCTGCAAATAACCACTATAGCCCCAAGAGCAACAATAGCAATTCCATAGGCTAAAAGCGAGCAATTTAGCTATAAGCCACCTATACAAATAGTTTCTAAGCCATACCTAACATAGTGCCGCTACCAATAGAGTATGAATACCGATCTAGAGAGGAATATAACCGCTTGGGCAGCCAACCACCAACAATTATGTCTACGAGTACATCAATGATAACTCACTTATATTGCTCCTAAGCTTTAAGGAAACATGCCGAAAGGAAGGAATAGCCTTAACATACTTTTTTTGATGGATTTAAGTGGCCTATCGACTTTTACTTAGACACCCCTCGATACTACAAGGCAGAACTACAATCAACACGCAAGAATAGAAGATACCTCAATAATCTGACAAAAGGTACGGATTTTCATCTCAAATTACTATTTCTGGCATGTCAAAGCTAGAATCGATGAAAGGATGATCTTACCTTGATCTTAAGCTCGTGATAAAGCTTGAAACCTTAAATTATAGCTAAACCCCTGCTTCCCCGACACCATAGTATGATACACTATGAAATCGATAAAACAAATTATACCACGATGACAGGCTCAATGTGTAGAACAACTTTTGTCAAGGACTTAAGAAAATAAATGGTATTAGTGATCTTGGATGAAATTTTCTGAGTTTCTCTAGTTTTTCACGAAAAAAATGGATGAGAAGGTGAAGAAGATGACATATATAAAGTCCCACCGACCGAGGGGCCCACTAGCCACCTCTGTTGCACAGTCATTACTAAAATGTGAATATCTCTCTATTCTAAAGTTATATGGACAAATGGTTTGATGTGTTGGAAACTATCGTAGACCTTCGATTTGATAGGTCATGGACCTCTTAATTCTTTATAGATTGGGAGAAAAGTTCTAAGGCATTTAACCCAAGTTTCGAAGAAATTTTTAAAATGAAACCTGCGATAACTTTTGCCAATTTTATTTCACCACCCACTTATCTTTAAAACTTAAAATGCAAACCTTAAAAACTTAAAATGTAACATACCACATAATTCTTAATTTATTAATAACTCTTAACACGGGTTAATTTAGACATTTTGAAAAGTCGGCGTGTTACATTCTCCCCCACTTAAAATAATGTTCTTCTGGAACATGGCCAAAACTTTTTGAATTGTCAAGATATAAACAACTCATTATACACGTCCCGCTTGTACTCTCAAAATGAACTATCTTTTCTGAAAGTCGTCTGATCACCTCAGGAAACCATGTCACGTGTGCCCACAAATCATTTATCACATATTAAAGCTACAAGGAGGGTTAAACTTCTAGAAAAAGTAAAATTCATTAACCCACTAGGAGGGTAGTTATAAAAACATTGCAGCTTTTTTTCCTGGTCAGTAAATTTTATGTATTTGTGAGTCAGTGTTTTCTATAAAAGATGGCACAACTTCAGGTCATAATATGATATTTGAAACAAATGTAGTGCTACTTTTGTGCCCTGTTTCATTCTAACATCTTCACACATTCCAACATTTGCTTGAGTGAAGATGTTAGAATGAAACAGAGCACTTTAAAGTTTTTGAATGCTGGAGTCACTGGAAAGTTGACTGCACCATCAAAAGATTTGGAAGATTATAGCAGCTGCCATCTTTTGGACTATCTGGAATGAAAGAAATAGAAGATGTTTTGATGACCTCTCAACTAGCCAATCTATGCTGAAAGCTAAATGTTTTTTGTATTTATATAGTTGGGTTTGTTTGTCCCCAATGGATTCCCTTGATAGCTTTTTAGATTTTGTTTGCTCTATGATTGTGTACTAGAGATAACATACTAGTGCTCTCTCTTTTGTAACTACTTTGCATCTTCTTGATGCCATGAATGGATGGAATCAATTTCTTCATCAAAAAACATTTGCTTTACACACATTTCTCTTCTGAACTTCCATAAATGGTCAGTCTAAACTATGTGGTCCTACATTCTAGGCTAGTTTCATATAATTTTAGACAGAACATCATGTATCTTTTTCCTGTTTGTTGACTGACTTTTTCTCATAATATTTTTTCTTTGTGCAGATGACAGTCCTTACTGTGTATATTTTCTTATATGGAAGAGCATATCTGGTAAAATGTTTCCTACAGACTCTTTTTCTATTATTCTTAAAGTCTTTGTTGTTTGTCACTGTTGTATGTTGTGTGGAGTGATATATATGCACATTCTTGAGATGTTAAACTAGATTAATCTTGCCTCTTGTTGCATTGTCCACCAATGCTTCTAACTTGATCTGTTGGGTCTATTAACATAAATCATGGTAAGGTCTATTTAGAGAAAATGGATGAACTTACCAACTACATATCACAAAAAAAGTGAAGTACAACGTCAGTGAGATCTTCAGCTTTTCTTCTTTATATTTTGAAGGATAATCTTCGCAAACATAGTTTGGTTTGGGATGTTTGAGAATGTTTATCTTTCTCTGGCGTCACTATCTGACACAGTTAAAATTATTTCTAGGAAAACATAAACCTTACAAAGACAGCATTGAGAAAAAAGGATGAATGAAACTGCAGTATTCAATTGTAGTTTCTATGGAAGGATGAGGAACTTTATAGACATGTTTGGCTTTTAAACCATAACTGCTGTATCCTTAAGTTTAACTGCTCATCCGATTCTACCACATGTTTTTATCCTTCAAAATGAGATGGTATTTGTCTACAGTTATTAGACAGTTGCTGACACTTCTTGATTGGTCCTGCCTACCATTATCTATGCAAGTCTCAGCAGTTCTCTTATTCAAGCAGGCTTTCTCTGGACTTGATGAGGAAATATCAACGAGAGCTAAATTTTTGGGTAACACTGCACTAGATGTCGCTTTGAATGCTCAATTTTTTGTTCAGATAGGAATTTTCACTGCAGTTCCCATGATAATGGGTTTCATTCTTGAACTTGGTTTACTAAAGGTATGCACTTGTGTTATCATATTGATAATATTGGATTTTGTCATTTTGTGTTTGCTTAAATTGGTGTCTCTCGTTCTTTTGTTTTGCATTCACATGTACTAATTTTGCAGGCCGTCTTCAGCTTTATTACGATGCAGCTTCAGTTTTGTTCTGTCTTCTTTACTTTTTCGCTTGGGACCAGGACTCACTATTTTGGGCGCACTATCCTCCACGGTGGTGCTAAGGTATGTGGAAGATCTGAATTTCACTCTGAAGGAACATATAATAGGCACCAGAAGTAATCCATCATGTTACTTATAAAACAGTACCGGGCGACTGGACGAGGTTTTGTTGTTCGTCACATCAAGTTTGCAGAGAACTATAGGCTTTATTCCAGAAGTCATTTTGTTAAAGCGTGAGTCCTCCATCCAATTAATTTGATTTGTGAATTTTCTTCTGTTCCTAGAACTGTCATTTGATACTCTTTAATCCACAGGTTGGAAGTGGCTTTGCTTCTTATAGTATACTTGGCATATGGTTACACTAGTGGAGGCACCACTTCATTTATCTTACTAACTCTCAGCAGTTGGTTCCTTGTTATTTCATGGCTATTTGCTCCTTACATCTTCAATCCTTCTGGATTTGAATGGCAAAAGTATGTTATTTCTCGTATTTACTGTTCTTTATGGAAACTTCTTCTGTACGATTGCTCTCCACTGCATGCACTTTACAGAAGCACCAGTTTTACTATACCATGTAATTTTCAGAACAGCTTTCTGCGAAAAGAGCAAACTTGAGAACCTTGATGAGATTTGGTACCATTATAGTTATACTCCCTTCCTACCATTTTGGTTGATCCATTTACTCTTTTCATAATTTTGGTGAAGAAATTCTGAAATGAGTTATTAAACTTGAGGTTGGTAAAGAGATGGTAAATTAAAATAAGATTAGTCACATCATATTCAAAATAAGATATTGTAGTTATATTATCCAGTATATTAATTTGATTTTTAGGAATGTTGTTTCACTTAAGGAAATAGTTCATTTTTAGGATGGACTATAATAGCAAATAATCAAAGAAAATGGGATGAGGCAGTAGTGACCAATAGATCTAATTGCACTAAATATTAAACATCATTATTGTCATCATTGTTATCCGTATTCTTTTGTTCACATGTCATCCTCCATATGTGATTTGTGATGCTGTTAGAGCTGCTGATAATCTTGTGCTTCTTTCAATGATTTTACAGGACTGTTGAGGACTTTGATGATTGGACCAACTGGCTTATGTACAAGGGTGGAGTAGGTGTCAAGGGAGACGACAGCTGGGAATCCTGGTGGGATGAAGAACAGGTCGACTTATGTATCCTTTTAATTGTAAATTTTGGATTATAACTTCATGAGCTCTCTTTTCCTTGACATTTGCATTCTGGCCAAGTACTATATCACCCACTTTTCTCCTCTTTTTACTGCAAACATTTGAGACATTTTTGAATTGAGATATTCCTTTCTGTCTCCTTTCTGTGTACTCCCTCTGCCTAAAAATAAAATATGAGAAAGCTTTAGGTTACCAGATCATTCGTAGGAAGTTGAATTATTCAATTGGAAGATGCAACTACTTATGAGGAATAAAAAGATCTTCCCTAAAAGGATCGCCATCTCTCCTCCAAAAGAAACTGGAAATGAGAAGATAAGGAAACGAAGGAAGTTCTGGAAATTGTTCTTTAACACTGAGTTTTTATATTGCAGATTCATATCCAGACTTTGAGAGGACGGATACTAGAGACAATACTGAGTCTCAGATTTTTTCTCTTCCAGTATGGCATTGTCTATAAACTTCAGTTGACGGGAAAGGATACTTCCCTTGCGGTATGTTTCTGCATTAGTTGCAATGTCTTCATAGCACTACAGTAGGTATTCCTTAATGTCAACTTTATAAAGTTGCTTATAATGGTGTACATGGTTGTTTTTTATGTGAATAAATTGAGTGGATAGCCTTGGGAAAAGAACACATTCATGGTATATAATTTTTCTTGTGCAAAACTTATGCTACTACGAATTTATATATTTTCTGTGTGAAAGATCCAAAGCTTGTGTATACTTGGGCTGCAATTAAAGCTTCCTGGATTACTTATGCTGAATGCTTCCTCTTGTTTTTTCATCTTTGGGGCAAAGAAAAAAACTTTTATTGGGTTATTTGTCTATTGGATTTTTAGATAATGGGAGCTACTCTGGTTGGAATTGTTCTCTTAAATTTAATTTTCTTTCATCTATTACATACATTTAACGAAATATAGTGAAGGGTAGAACATATTCTACTAATTCTTTATTCAGTTTGCGGATAGATAGGGGATCAATTAAACAGGTTTCCTATAACGGACTATAATTGGGAGAGTTTGATATCAGTGAAAAAGATGTAGGAACTGACCAGAGAAACCGAGTATATCAGCAAAAAAGATTTCCAGCAGGGTTACTGCTTTTGATTGATATATGATGGGAGGGAACTTTAATACAGAAGAATGCAGCAGTCCCTCTAGTTTTGCTATTTTTTGAATATTTAGTACTGTTCTCAGATTTAGTGATGTTATGGGGTTATTTTATGATCTGATGTTGAGCGCTATTGTATATTTCTGTGTTGTGTTGATCACGTACTCTGAAGACGACACTAACTGAAACTCTTTGTACAACTAGATATATGGCTTTTCTTGGATTGTACTGGTGGGAATTGTTATGATTTTCAAGGTATTCAGCTGTTTTTTATGTTATTGGCTAACTTTATTGAGTCTTGTGCAACTGCAATGCCCCAAACTTTTCAATAATCTTGGAATCCATCAAATTGCAGATCTTTACCTTCAGTCCTAAAAAATCCACCAACTTCCAGCTCATGCTGCGATTTATTCAAGGAGTTACAGCTTTGGGACTTGTTGCAGCTCTTTGCCTTGTTGTGGCTCTTACTGGACTGTCTGTTGCCGATTTGTTTGCTAGTGTGCTCGCCTTTATTGCAACTGGTTGGGCTGTCCTTTGTGTAAGTTAACTAGTTCTGGGGCTGCTTTCTTACATCTTTTTGTTGCTTCTACTTTCTGACAACTATTTGCACAATTTACTGCATAGAGGATATTCTTGTTATTTTTATTTGCTTCTGTATGGTGTTAAAAATTATCTTGTTTAGTGACTGTTGGTTGGTTGGAATAGTTTGTATAAAAGCATTCTTGAACTCATTTCTGCAGTTGCGAATTCTCATATCATCCTGATGGAATGTAAAACTAAGTCCCTCATGATCATCTTTTTAAAGTGTTTCCTTAGCATAGATATGTCATGGAGGTATTAATTTCAGTTTTTGCCTGTTGCGTCATTCGTGAGTTCATACTGCAGTCATTGCAAGATCCCCCTCACTCACTCTTTTATCTAAGTGTTTACATCTTTCTATTTGCTAAAAAATTATTATCTTAGCGAGGCAGTAATGGAAGTCACATATCCTTTATGTGACTCTTTCGTAGGATAATACATCACTAATCTTTTATGTTTACACACCTCTTTTGTTCATAAAGTTGCACATTGTAATTTTCCTTGCAGCTGGCAATCACATGGAAGAGGCTTGTGTGGAGTTTGGGTCTCTGGGAATCTGTGAAGGAATTTGCTAGAATGTATGATGCTGGGATGGGTATCATTATTTTTGCTCCAGTGGCAATATTATCATGGTTCCCATTTGTCTCTACCTTCCAGTCGCGGATACTCTTTAACCAAGCATTCAGTCGTGGTCTGGAGATCTCTCTCATTCTTGCTGGGAACAAAGCAAATGTTGAACCCTCGACATTTTAGTTCTCACAGAAAGGCCTTTAACCATGTAGAATTTGTATAGCTTGCAAATTAGCAGATTGTATTATATACCTTTTGTCCAATTATGTCATAGTTAGGGTACTCTGAGATTGCAAGTACATTAACTATTATAGACATCACTTTGGCATCTCAAGTCCCATCTGTAGTTTATGTGACATTTTGACTATTTGGCCCTATAAAGTGGTATACATGAAGATGGGTCCTCTCATTCACGCTTTCTGCTAAAGCAATACAGCTCCATGGTTGAAGAGATTAACACTTCCCCTTGATTTAGTTGATGAGATGACTGAATTTATCTTGGTTGTATTTAGGATCATGACAATTTTGCTCCTCTTTTTGTATCTGTCATTTCTTTGTAGTAATAGTTTGCATAATATTTTCTGTAACAATTGTTAATGTTACATTTTTGTAACACTGCCGCTTCAAAGTACAGGTCAATTAATTTTGTAATATTTTACTGATTGTATTAGCCTTTTTTAAAAGAAAAAAAAAAGAAATGTTTGTTTTTTTTTTTCATATAAGAGATTTGTGAAAGTTCTATGTCCTTTAGAACTTGTTCAATTTTTCTACTTAGCACTACGGATTATTACAGAAAAGCTATTCGTAAAGCTAATGAACCTCTAGTAATATCGACACGAATATTTAGAAATAAATAATGCTTCGTTTCATTTTGCTTCAATTATCATGTTCGTATAATTATTTCAAGATTTATAGAAATGGACAAATAAATAAGAATGATCTATAATAGCTCTTATTTACCTGTTATTCTAATGAATCTCAAATTATATGTTGTCATTTAAAAAAATAATTTTCTCAAATTATTTGTCATTTTAATAAGACTAATTAGTATTTTTTTTTCATTAGTTGAAACAACTCTATATTATATGTTAAGACATAAATTGCTAAAATTTTCTTTTTATTAAGTAAAACAAAATACGACAGAATTTGAGACGATAAAAGTATACCAAACTTAGCACCCAAACAAGACATCAAAATTTTATCCCTAAACTCTTTTCTTTTCTCAAGATTACTTATTTTGATCTCTCACACCAAACGATAAACAAAGAAGAAAGCTGCGAATACACATCTCAAACAAGACATCAAAATTTTATCCCTAAACTCTTTCTCAAGATTACTTTTTTTGATCTCTCACACCAAATGATAAACAAAGAAGAAAGCTGCGAATACACATCTCGAAGCAGTAAATAGAAAAAGTCCACACAAAAATCATAAATAAAGATTTGAAATTGTATTCAAAGGGGGCAAACATGCTAAATAACCCAGATCAACCCCCTGCTGAAATCATAAACACCCGACATCAGAATCCAAATATGTTCATTTAATTCAAAACAAAATGCTCTATCAACAATTTACAGTATCCTATTTCGCTTGCGCTTTTTAACAACATAAAACATAAGAGTATCGCGCCATCCTCCAAATAGATCTGAGAACTTGTACTCAAAATGGTAGAGTTTCAAGTCTCAGAAGATCAACCATTGGCTTACGGTTTTAAACTACACCCTAGGTGGAACTGGTCCAAAAATTACTCATACAGACTGATGCATCAGTGATCGACTTCCAGTTGCCGTCCTTGCCATCCTAGAGACATCTGTGATTGCTGATGCTGATCAAAGCCAGATTCGGCAGATGATGCAGATCCGACATAATTTTCTGGATGATCAAACTTACAAGCAGGGCCATACTTGCATATCCCATAGCGGCTGTAGAATGAGCAGACAGTTTGATCCTGCATTTAACAAAAAGGAACAAAAGTCACAGCAACATACCTTGAAAAAATGAGTGATGCAAATAGAGAACTAAGACACTTTCTAGAAAAGCAATTTATATTGGTTGGTACAAGGGTACTGGCTCAACTTGGAGATAATCACCTGTAACACATATCTCAAAAAGCTAAAAATTCTAGGAAGAAAAATCAAGCAAGTTTAAGATCCAGACAGATGAAAAACTTACAGGTCTTAGCGGCAGGCCCTTGTCATTAAGAGTACTTGTGTTTGCTTTTGATATTCGAGACTTTGGATGATGAAATTTGCAGTTAGATCTGTATTTACAGTCTCCAAATTTAATGAAGTAACTACATTCAGGTTGACCTGGACGTTCAGGATATTCTTCAACCAGTTGTGGCTGTTGAGGCCGTGTATAGAAATTGGTCTTGGTCGCCGGGTTGTTCATAACAAATGCTGGAGGAGTAGGTAGTCTCTTCTCTGATGTTGGATAGACCGGGGCCTCGATCAGCAAAAACAAATAAACAAGTTAGCTCAGGCAGCAAAGGTGTCTAGATACTAAGTCGGAGACCTTATTAAACAAAATGCAAAACCCAAAAGTTCAGAATAGTCTCAAGAAATTTCACAGCAAATGAGAATGTAATATAAACTTTCGATCAAGAATAATGTAACATAAACTTGTCCATTTTATATTGTCCAATAACCAGCAAGTCCCTTTCTGTCCCAAGAATGAGTGCCTTGACATTTAATGGACCTAGTATAGTTCTCAGGTAAAGCTTAAAATACACCAGTAAATTACCATCTCTATCTATAGAAAAAATAGATATTAAAACCATATAATATCACTTTGCCTGGATGGAAGTACCTGCTTCAGATAATTCTGGAAAGAGGTCAGAAGGTCTAAGATAAGCACTAGAGATATGATAAAGCAATCTTCAGAGAACACATTATTTTTGATAAGGTAATAAAATTATAGTAAAAGATGGGAAACAAGCACCAGTGTACAAGCAGCATACCAAAAGGTAGAGAACATGACAATACAGAGCATATATCAAAAACAACATACAACAGATATGAACTACCTGATACCCATTCCATTCAGTATTTGGAGAAGGAATTCCCTGGGTTGGTGGGTACACCATTGGTACATAAGGAGCTGTGTCATTCAATGCTCTTGGCGGAGACCAAGAAGATGCAGCTGAATGGGAGGATGCTTGTACGGGAACAGTCCCAGCATTATTATATCCCGGAGATGGATCAACTCCAGCAACAGTAGTAGGATCAGGATGATGAAACCTGCAGTTTGACCCATACTTGCAAGAGCCAGTACGCATATAGTAAGGGCACTCCCTTTCCCCCTGAAATGAAGATTAACATATATGATCCCTTTGAAAGGAAAATGCTCAGAGTTACAAATTTCTGAAACAAGGGAAAGAAGTAATACAGGTCGAATGGGCAGGCCAAGAAAGTTGAACTCCACAATTGGTGAGACGGCACCCTTTTCCCTACTATGAATAAATTTACAAGCTTTTCCATACTTGCAACCCCCTGATGTCAGGTAATACTGCACAGAAAAAAAATTGGAAATCAAGACAAAAGTAATTACCAAAATCGAGGAAGTTATTTGGGTAACGTATCCAAACATAATTACTAAATGCATAAAAAAGATGTTAAAGTTTCATCAACAAAAAGAAATGAAGACATATTTTTAAGGCAATAGGACCACGGCTTAAAAGGCACAACAAAAGCATTTAAAAACAGTATACAGTTGAGAAAATAACAAAGAAAAACAGTTGTACCAACAACTAAATATTTTAACAGCTACTGTTCTCGTCATTATGTTTTACTAAGTTTTTTCGTCATTGTCAACCCATGAATCACTTAAAAGCAAAACAAGCATGTCCGCATCATTAATTACGCTCAATTTCAATCACTGCATAATACCAAGGATCCATATGTAGACACAGCAAGATAGTCAAGGTTTTATTGATAGCTTCTACAACAAATGATCATGTTTCCTTATCCCAAAAACACATTAGCCATGTTTCAGTCCCATCTCAAAATTTATCCAAAACGACACTTAAGAACACTGCATAAACGAAATATTAGTTTCCTGCATTAAAACAAAATGCAGCATTAGGAATAATTATCAAATCATTGCTCAACCAAAATCCTACAATCTGGAAGTAGGAATTTACTTTTTCCTCGCAAAAGAAGCATTATCTCCACCATATAGAACCTTTGATTGGATATCCCTAGAATTAACCTACTTATGCAATTGAAAGCACTACTCTGACAAACTCCAATAAGAAGATTGCTTCCTGAATGGAGTAAAAGCAAAAGAAATATCATAATCTACTCACTGCCTGGCCATAAATATACTAGCAGCAAGAAATAGATAAGGTTCTAATACAAGGGATATCAACAAATTCCCCCCTTACAGAGAGGAGATAACAAACTTATTCTCCTTAGCATTCCAACTTAAAGGCGCAGATACAGAAGGAAAAAAGTAGAAGTGAATGTGTTGTTTTTCAAATTTATGATATAGCAAGTAACTTATTTTAGTTCTTAAATAGTTCAGGACCTTACTGGAATGCAAATTCTTACTGCTTCTTTCCAATAACTTTTCCATCCTTTTGTTCCTACTTGTTTTAGGGCCTCTCTTATTTTCCTTTATACTGACCAATATTTTTGAATTTGAAACAAAGTCTAAAGAACTGGTCTCGAAGAGATACATATGAAATCTTATGAGGGGCTATGAATTAATCTCCTAGAAGTTGGCAGGGTATGAATGTATTTCCTTCGTTCTTCAATCCAGAAAAATTAGTAACGATGTAAAATTTAAACACAAAATTGTCAGAAAATTCTACACCATACAAGGTAGCTTTGAAGTATCAAAAGAAATCTCAGTATAAAAAATTGCACACAGAAAATCTTCTATGAAATATATCGTTTTCACCAAGGGCATCCAATCATCTACTGGTAGGAATATTAAATGTTCTCAAAACATGTACACAAACAAGAACAACATACCCAGTATAATCCCACAAGTGGGGTTTGGGAAGGTAGAGAGTGCAAAGAACTTATCCCTACATTGTTAGGTAGAGAGATTGTTTCTATAGAACCTCAGCTCAAAGAAAGTAAAAACAAAAAATTTCTGGTGACAAGCATTAACAATAGTAGGATAGTAAGAAAGCAATGGTATAGGAGAGAACAATTCGTAGTAGAAAGCTGAGTGAGAAATAGAGAAATAATACAATAATTAAAATACCGAAAACAATATTAATACTACTAGCCGAAGCGACCAGATATGAAACTATTTACTACTTCCTCCGTCCCGTTTTATTTGTCACAGTTTTCATTTTTGGAGTCAAACTATGTAAACTTCGACTAACATTTTAAGGTGTATTTTTTCATCATGTTGATATGAAAAAAATTGCAATCAATAATACTTTTCTTATACTTTTTTAATATTTAAATTTTTATTTTAAAATATCAAATTAATTTAAACTAATTTAATTTTGAAAATTAGTCAAATTGACTTTTGAAAAATCCAACATGACAACTAAAAAGGGACGGAGGGAGTAATAGCTTCTGCTGGAATCCTCAACCTCCACACTCTCCCATCAAAAGTCATGTACTTAGTAAGCTGAAGGTTTGTCATGTTCTGCCTGATCACCTCTGTCCTATACTTTTTCAGCTTACCTCTACCTCTCCTTAGGTCCTCCAGCATCAATGCACACCTCTTCACTGGTGCATCTATGCATCTCCTCTTAATATGTATGAACCATCTCAATCTAACTTCCCGCATCTTGTCCACCACAAAGGTCATATCCACCTTAGTCCAAATATCTTCATTTCTAACCATATCTCTCCTAGTAAGCTCACACATCCATCTCAACATCAAAATTTTCACAACTTTCATCTTCTAGACTTACAAGTTCTTGACTGCCAACACTTTGCCCCATACAACAAAGTTGGTCTATCTATTACCACACTATCGCATTTTATGTGGCACCCTTTCCTTTTAGTCCATCCCCAAAAAATATCACTTTACTTTAATTGAAAACAATTTAACTTTAAAATTTCCCTTTTACCCTTAATGAAATGATTCTTAGTCACACAAATATATAAGAATTGTTTTAGACCACAAGTTTCGAAAGTCTTCCTCTTTTTCTTAAACATCGTGTCAAGTCAAAGGGTACCATATAAAATGGGATAGAAGGAGTACTTTGTAGAACTTACCTATAATGTACACGAACAAAAAGGTTTCCGAATTTGCACAAATGTATTTTCAAATCATAACACATTTCTATACTCACTTTCCACGTCATTCACTTAATGATCAGAGGAGACACTTTCTACACTTGCTTCCATCCTAGTAACACGCCTCAAATCGCTTTTGACTTCAACAATTTAAATCCAAACATTACATTGACAAGCATGTACACAACTAGGTGGTGAAGTGACAAACTATTAACATCCTCCCATGTTTTTTTTTCTTTTTTTTTGGGGGGGGAGGGGGACAAAAGGGACCCAGTGGTGCATTTTTTCCCTCTAAACTCTCGACGGATAGAATTTACCTTATACTATTGTTCAAATTAAAAAAGATAGCTTTGGTACTATAATGACCTACATAGGCGGAAAGGCTCTAGTCTCCTTTGTTAACCTTCTAAAGGATTTAACAATGAAGTTGTCATCCTCTATTCTTTCCATTGCCCATTGTGCTTTTCCAAAATTGAAACCTTTTGCTTGTATAACAATCAGAATTGCTTAACAAAGTACTCGAGCAAGATCTCTCTTTCCCTTTTTTAGATCAATACCTCTTTTAAGCTTTTCTGTCCCTTTTTTAGATCAATACCTCTTTTAAGCTTTTCTGGTGAATGGTTTTCATGCCATACAACCATCCTCATGTGTCATACCTAATGGTATCGTAGATACAAAAGAGAGTAACATTACAGTTGAAGGCATCTGCGACGTTCAACGACCCACACCCTAAATAATCTCATACTTCTACATATTCATCTTCAACCTTGATATTGTCTGGAACCATAGGAATCAATTCTTAAGGTGATTGAATGAATGCACCTTTCTGTATTATGTAACATAAAACCAATAGATTATCTGCAAAAAGCGACTCACATATCATTGTCTTTCCCACCGTACTAGATGTACAACACCTATATAGTCCCCATCACCAATGTATATGTCGTCCTAATAAATGTATCCCATGTCTGTTACCAACAACTGCACACCATAAGGAATAAAAGGTCCCCTTGTTACATGCCTATTGGTCTTCCCATAAAGTTTGGGAGATTCTAAAAATGACCAAATTGAGAATATAGTTGGTATTTTTCCAGTCTTCTGACAAAGTTAGTGAAATTCCAAACATCATCTGTATGCAATCATGCAAAGAATCCCTTAATAGCCCCTCATCCTTCTCCTGAACTCTTACCCCCCGATCCTTCGATCCTATCATATACACAAATTTATTTATTTGGTATAGTTGGTATTTTTCCAGTCTTCTGACAAAGTTTGTGAAATTACAAACATCATCTGTATGCAATCACGCATACATGGTTTGTGAAATTCCAAGCATCATATGTATGCAATTATGCAAAGAATCCCTTAATAGCCCCTCATCCTTCTCCTTGAACTCTTACCCCCTGATCCTTCGATCCTGTTATATACACAAATTTATTTATTCTATCACCAAAAGCTTAACTGATGAAAGAATTTGTTATGGTCTTTATTTTCAACCATAGCACCCTTGATTTTTGTTTATAACTAATCGCTTGAGTGTTTATCATGTTAGCTAGTTCTTTGTTCCCCTCTTTTTTTCTTGTTTTCTCCTCCTACAGACCCTTCCCTTTCTAATTAACTCTGCAATTCCATTCATAGACTCCCTCATCTTTATCTATAACTCTTTCAAACACCTTCCGATGCCAAATTTTTAAATCGTTCTTAAATATATTTGAAACAGAAAGAAATCCCTTGGACATGGCATCTTGTTCTCCAATTCCAACTATCTCAATGATGCTGGTTATGACTAAATGTTTTTAAACTCATTATTCTGCTAGGCCTATCGATATAGAATACGGAGGAAAAGAATTGGCACTTAGGTAGCAACAACTTCCAAGCAATTAATTAACATTAGAAATGTGGCAAGTCTCAACTTTAATCTTCGCCGAGTGAACATTCTCACCTAGATTGTTTTGCTTTTATTAATTGAATTAAAGACAAACTGGTAAGTATTCAATCTTTATGATCAATGATATTTTTCCCCTTGTTTATTTTTGAGCAAGGACGCTAAGTGGACCTCAACTAATCCCTGAGGCAACCTGGCAAAACCCACAAGCATCGATATTCTGTAAACTTACTCTACAAAACTGGAATGGAATGATTTACACTGAGTGTTGTAGCTCAAATTCGAGGTTTGGATGCTGACGTATAGCTCCTATGAGCCTCAACCATTAAACCACCCATTCCATCAACAAACATACTGATGTTTTACCTTTTGGCTTTCATGTTCAAAACATTAATGTTTACAAAATTAACCCTGTCATTAGCTTCCTCTTGGTTTCCCTCCCATATACTAGGGCTTCAACATGATCAAAAGCACTCCTCTTTGAACCAGTTTATGTGGTATAATTTCTTTTATAGTTTGTTTAAAGAAAATGTCACATAACTATTTAAACACCCCAGTTTACCTTTAAAAAAGTTCACCTTCCATGAGGAAGAAATTTGAAATCACATGTAGAACCCTCCTACCTCTATTTTAATAGTTGACTGTAAAGGCAATTTTGGCATTTTGCATATATTTAGCATATGTGTCAAAAACCTCTATTTGTTTCTTGAACTCAGGGTTCAATGAGAAAACGTCACATAAAATGGGACTAGGAAGGCCCCCAGGTCCTACCTCAAGTGGCAAAGGATGGAGGATTTGTAATGTTTCATGGGTTGAATTGGGTTGTGTGTTAATGCAACATAGGAAGGTCATAGCATATGCCTCTAGACAACTCAAAGTACATGAAAGAAATTAGCTCAGGTCACAGGCTCAAGCCCCACACCATGCAAAGCGAAGCCTGGCATTTAAGTGGAGAAGGGTAGAGGAGCAGGCCCATTATCCACCGAGTTTAGAAGGTTGTGGTTGGTCCAAAGGGGGCCGCCACAAACAGATTTCTTGGTTATCAGGGAAAAAAGTGGCACTAGGAAGTAATACCATTTACTACACATCAATCATTTAAGAACACCCTAATCATAACCTTCACAATCTCAATGACGACCATCCAAATAAATCAGTGAGAGAGAGAGAGGAGAAAGAAACCGCATTTGACCATCCATTTTATATACTGTTAAGAGTAGGGTCATTAATCCTGAACCAGACATCAGCAAAAAGTAATGTGTTAGCATTAATTTTGAACACTAGATACCAAGTTTCCCATGAATCTAAGCATTCTGAATTTCAGAAAAGATCAAACAGCACCAGGTTATGATATCCTTATCCTCTATAAGAATAAGAACAAGAACAATATATCCAAAGATTTGCCTTTTCTGCCTGATAGGTAACAATAACAAGTTCCACCAACCTTGCATTCAATCTGCCCCTGCCTCTCCTGGCTGTCTTCCCTTTGCTTCCCCTTCTCCTTTGTCCCCTGCTGAATAATTGACAGAAGAAGCTAGCATTAGCAAAAAGATAGAACCATTATTAAGATAAAAAGGCAATGAATACCACACCAATGATAAAGGGACCTCCCTCTAAAACCAATGAATTGCAATCCTTCTCATTGATTAGGAAAAAAAATGTCCAACTAAAAGCATTACTTCAATGAGCATTGCAGTAGATAAAACAAGAAAGTAAATCAACCATCCAGTTCCCACACATTAGCTTGTATGATTTACAAATCCCAGTATATAGTAAAACCTATCATTCAACTAACTTCTACCTCCAATTTCCCACTACCTTGGGAATACAAAGAACAAACTCTAATATTCACTGTAACTTAACACATAAAACAACAAAGATAAATTACACCATTATCCTCTGGAAATAAGATTCACCCGGACCATACCCCTTGCAGTCAAATTTTACTAGATCAACCTAAAAAAGTTAACTTTGATAACAATGTAACACCAATTGCGACTCCAAATTGTACCTGGATTTTTCTTCTTGAAGGATGATTAAACTTGCAATTCGATCCAAATTTACACATCCCTGTTTTCATAAAATAAGGACAATCCTGAGCATCAGGTCTTAAAGGGTAACTAGTCTTCCTCTTATTAATCCTATTAGCATTAAACCCTGCTTCCTTAGAATCCCCTTCATAACCATTTTCGTTCTCCACATCATTCTCATTGCCATTCCGACTTCCACTTCTGTTTTCGTCACCATCCTCATCATAATGATCATAACCATATTCAACTTCACATCCCCATCCCTCATCATTCCCCTCAACATTTTCAACCTCATCTTCCGATCTTTCTTTGAGTTCCGCCCTTTCTTCACGATCAAGGTGGTGAAGCCCTTCGTTTCCTCCATCCTCATCCAAAGCCTGGCTCAAGACCAAATTTTTAAGCTCTTCGCAGATGACTTGCATCGCCATCTCATCGTCATCGTCATTCTCATCAGCTTTGGGTTGATTTTGATTAGGGTTTTGTAAATTGAGATCGGATGGTAACGACGATGTTTCAGAATTCAGGGATTCAAGCCCTAACTGTAACTCTTCAGTGTGATCTGGTGATTGATTTTGATTTTGATTTTGATTTTGATCTTGATTTTGATTTTGCTGTTCTTCACTGGCTTCCATTGTTGTTGCTCTGCATTTCAATCAGTAAAAACCCTAATTGAGGATTCAGTAAAGTGTGTGTAGAATGGGACAGTGGCTAGAAAGTCAAAAAAGTAATCTCACGCATTTTGTACTTTGTTTTCTTTGCTTTCTACTAGTAGTTGTATATAATAATTACAGAGATTTTCTTCTTCTATTTTAGTTCTTATATAAATTAAAAATATTTATTTTAAAATAATTATCAATTTAAATAATTAAAAGATAACTATTTTTTTTACTTTATTTTTAACATTAATTATTCTAATTTCTAATATTAAGAACCATATATATAGATAAAAGTTTAATTATTTATAAGAAATATATTAGTCTAACAACACTTCTAAATAATATTTTCTTATAAATTATACCAAACTTTATCATGACAATTAAAATGAGATAGAAGGAATAGTTTGATCAATTTTTAAAGTTAAATTAAATTACGTTTATTTGATATTTTTTTAAAATCAGATATTTCAAATTTGTACAAATAGTACTACAAGTTGCAATTTTCTTTTACATTAATATGATTTAAAAATATATCTAAAAATTATTAATCAAAAGTCATATTATTCAATTCTCACGAAAAAAAATTATGACAGCTAAAAATGAACCAATGAATTTATTATTTTGGTTTCCTCTTTTATCCTTTTCTTTCCTTTTCCTTATCCTCTTTTACATTTCCTTTTTGAATTGTGGTCCAAATTATTTGATATTTTGAGGTTCGAGATTCATAACAAAAATAATTGTATTGCGACATTTTCTATTTGTAGACCCTATACATGTATAAATATTAAATTTTAATTTTAGTAATTTGAATATAAAAATATTTTGCACATGTAAGTTTAAATTTCAAAATTATACTTTTTATTGGTATTTTAAAACTTCCAAATTTTTGTCCACTTGTTAGTGGATGCAATTTGTTCTTTCATTTTTCTGGTTAATTTATTTTCTTCCACCTTATTAGAATTTAGAATAGTAATTCTTCGGGGGGTTTTAGTTGTCACATTTTTTAAAAATACAAATAAATAATATAAATTTTGATTAATATTTTAAGATATATTATTTAATCATAATAATATGAAAAAAATTACACAATTTATAATATTTTTCTTATAATTTTTAATAATCTAGATTTTTATTTTAAAATATCAAATAATGTAATCTAATTTAGTTCTGAAAATCAGTCAAATTGACTTTTGAAAAGTGTAACATGTCAACTAAAAAGAAATGAAGGAAATAATAATGTAATAAAGATGTAATCAATCAACTAAAAATGAACAAATAGAGTATTTATTTGTACTTATCCAACTTAAAAAATCAAAACATCATTTATCACTTAATTTTTATTATTAACTATAATTATTTTTCAATGAATTTCATCAAACATTGAATTTATTATTTTTAAAAAATAATATAATGAAATTATTATTTTATTTATTTAATTTTATTTTAGGTATGTTAATTCAACACGTAAAAGTGAAAATGAACAAAGGAGTAGTAAGGTGTTTTTTACTTTTGTTTTTTTGAGTAAGTCAGACATGTCGTTATATAGTACTAAACATCAAAAGATTATTCATGACCGTTATTGTATGTCATATCAGTAATTACTTACGTCACATCCTGACTTAAAAAAATTAAAACAGATGAGTTTACTTTACATACATAATTAATTTCTACATTGTTTGCCTCAAACTATTTTTTTGCAAACACTAATGGAACTATAAAAATCATAGTATTACCATAGTCTTTAATGTGAACTTCATCAATCCCTTGTTAAACAAAGCCTTTTAAGTTTCATTTGATAATATATTTATGTATGATACTTCCTTTTTTGATTACATATAAAAGCTCTTAAACTTATTTTAGAATCAACAACAAAAAAGAAACTCATATATACACACACACTTCTTCTTTTTTTTCCCTTTAATTTCCTGTTCATTTTTTTATTATTTGCTTTGCATTCTAGTCGTTTGGTTTCATATCTTGTATTTTTTATTTTTGGAATGATATTTTTGAGATGAGGATCTTTCGAAAACAACCTCTCTATCTTTATAAGGTAGTGGTAAGGTCTGCGTATATTTTACCCTCTCAGATCCCACTTGTAGGATTTCACTCGTGTATGTTATTGTTGTTTCGTGTTCATTTTTTTAAAAAAAAAATTATGGTGTCTTGTAATTAATAGGGGTGTGCAAAAAACGAACCGACCGATAAACCGAACTGACCGATAAACCGAACCAATAAAAACGTTATTGGTTTATTGTTATTGGATTATTAGGTTATCGAGTTTTTAATGATTTTGAAAAAAAAAAGTATTGGGTTATCGGTTTTACTATTGGGTTATTTTACCTCTTAGTAAATATTAAATATTAGTAATTTAACAGTAATAGGACACTATAGTAGTACTTTACATATTTTAATATTAATCGTACTTAAGTGATTAGTTACTCACTTTAATATTTAGTCTTTACTCTTTTGTACTCCATCTGCTTTTATTGATGCAAATTCTCATTATCATCCTTATCGGGTAAACCGAACCGTTAAAGACTTAAAATCGATAAATCGAAAATCAATTAAAATTATTTTATTGGTGTATTATTGATTTAGCATATTTAAAAATCAAAGATTGATAAAACAAACTGATAATATCTAAAATCGAACTAAACCGATCGATGCACACCCGTAGTAATTAATCCTCAATTTATTTTAGAACAAAATTGGTACTAGCAGAAAGTTGTTTTGTTGTACTCTTCACATGATTTGAAAAATCCTGGCAACAAAAAGATTCTTCAACTACTTTATAGAGAGGCAATTGGTAAGAAAAGCATTTCTTTCCCACATATTGCACGGATATTCATTTGTTTTTTGTTTTTTGTTGTTTAAATATATACACGTTACATGAAGATATACATATACATGTATATATATACAAATACATACAGTATATAGTAGCTGAAAATTTGTATTTACTCAATGAGTTGCAAGAAAATCGAGGATATGATCTCCTATACGCACTTACAATTTGAATTTAAAAAATTATTTATACAAAAATCTCTTGTTACTTCTATAGACATGTTGGTGTTTCTTTAAAAATCTCCAGTTGAAAATGTCATAAAATAACATTTATGTTGGACTACGATACTAAATATACTCAATAATTAACTCATTGGTGTTTAGCAAGCTATTACTAGCTTGTGGAAGATAATTCAGTGTAGACTGATTTCACAAGTTGAATCTGGAGAAGGTAGATGTCACGATCCAAAATGGATCGTGAGTGGCACCCACACTTACTCTCCTAGGTGGGAGAACCAACATATAAATTTCAATCTACATTAGCAGTTCAATTATAAAATATGATCATAATCGAAAGCTCAAACTTATAAAGCAAGAATTAACCAAAAATCACTAAGTTTATTACCCAAAATCTAAAAGTCATCACATCAAGAACATCTAATCTCAAATATCAAGACTAAGAGTAGCAACACCAAATTGATAATTTAAATAGTTCATGTCATAACTGATAGAATCCAACACGAGCTAGAAGGTTAGCCTACCCTGAAATCTAATATGTTGACGACCGGCGAGAGTTGAGGACGAGTCGAAGTCGATGGAACACTTGTTGCACTTCACAAACAAAACAAAGAAAAATACAAGTAGGGGTCAATACAAGACAACATGTACTGAGTAGGTATCATCGTGTGAGACCCCGTGCTTCACATCCTTCATGATGTACATACTGTGGCATGTTATGTAAGGAATATGTGGTTTTTGGA
>JBCEWC010006112.1:0-23667 GCA_038996855.1 Solanum aculeatissimum | reverse complement strand
TAGGATTCTATATACTATTGTTATTCCTATTCCTATTCTAAGTAGGATTGTATTTACCTATTCCTATTCTAACACAGATAAATATTTGGAGAAAAGGAAGGTTACTTTGAGTTAATAATGAGATGGTATAACAAGGTACGTAAGGTTATTTGATTTCCTATTATTTGGCATGAAATCTAGATTCTTCCTTTATACATACAGGCACTTACAAACTCCGCATAACGAATAACCATGTCTCCACTCTCTACCATGTGCATATATTCCAATATATACTCATTGTCAAATCTGCATATACACTGTAGATACCAACCAAGATACACGAGTTTTCCTTTTAGCTAAAATAAAGCCCATGTGCTATTTCATCTCCTACATATTTCATTAATTGTGTACCCTACTCTTTTCATTGTGATATTGTCTTACATGATTATTTATATGTCACTCGTTATGCATATTGTCCAGCAGCGCAAAATTTTATGACCACCAAAAGGACCATCTAAAATATAAATGAAAGATTAAGTGAAGTTGCTTATTGATGGGTGGTATCCCAGGGGTGGAAGAATCACCTAGCATGGGTCGATCCCATATTATGGGGGTATCCAGGGGTGAAAGGAAAGCCTAGCATAGGTTGATCCCAATATTGATTTACCACTGATCAGCTAGTCATTTGTAATATATACTGTGCACAGATTATAAAGTAAAGTAATGAAAAAGACATAAAGTACATGAATCCACAAAATGACTAAAGGTGGTCCCTTATCCTTACACCATTGCATGATTTAATTTGAGTTCTTATTTCACATATAGTACTTTTTGCCTTACATATTCAATACATTATCTCATACTGACGTCCCTCCAGAGGGACTTGGATTTTATGCTGCAGGTACAGGAGCTAGTAGATCTCCCTAGTAGGAGTACAAGATATCCAGCTGCTATTACTAAGCTCCAGGTTGCTTCGGGGCTTTGTGTGTCTAGAGCTTATATTTTTGTATTGTATAGTAGGTAGTCCTGAGGGGGGGCCTGTTCCAACCCTTTTCAAATAGTGTTCCTTATCTAGAGGCTTTGTAGACTATGTAAAGTAAAGTGTGGACATGTTTCGTATTTTAGATATATCGTGGCTTCAACGGCCTAGTTTTATGTATTTCCTTTTGGCTTGTTATTACTATCTACTTTCTTGAAAGCATGTTGAGTATGGAAGCACCTTATAGTGCTCATAGATAATGCATGATTACAAGTTGGTTCTCTCGAGCCTTGTCGGCAACGGGTGTCAGTCCGCCTTAATGGGACTTTGGGCGTGACATTAGGTTTCCAGGTTCCGGGGTGAGGGGTGAGGGTTCAAGGTTCAGGGTTTCTTAACCATCTCCAAGAAGCATTCTGATTGAAGCTACATGTTTTCGAACTTGAAATAAGAGGGTGTGGCTTCCCAATCATCACATTCCATACAATCTTCCTGTAGTAAAAAATAACTCTGCCTAATGCATACTGCTTCAGATCATTCAAAATATCACTATTCATGTGAGATCAAGTATCTATAAATTCTTGATGCTTGGGACTCTCCTCATGACCATGTGTATTGGGCTCCCAGGAGTGGAAGATCTATTAGACCAAGGTCTGGGATTGTATTTGAGAATTCCTTCATTGCCTTGGTTCTTGCTGTGCAAAGGAGCCTTTCGCTCTCGTATTTACAAACATTGAAATTACCACCAATTACCCAGTCATTAGACCATAAGCCCCTAATAGCAGCTAGTTCACACCAAACTTTAGACCTTTCTAGATTAGTGTGGAGCTCGTAAACACCTGTGAACTCACCATTTGAAGCTCTCTGAAAAATTTCAAGTCTGCATGAAAATGAATAGGATCACGGTTGGCTATCTACAGTGTCGTGATCTTTTATTGCACATGATAATTGTTAGAATAGAACTCGGTATATATAATCCTACTTCGAATAAGAATAGAAATAATATATAATATCCTACTTGGTAAATGATTGTATTATAGTTTCTATAAATAGGGTCTTTGTGTAATAATGTAGATACACAATTCAATAATATTTTTCTCCTATATTTCTCACAATAATGATATTCCTTTTGGTGCCACAAGGTTTTCGTTCATCCCAAGTAACCCACCTGTTCCCCTAAATCTGATTGATCCATGCATAGGATACACCAATCTTCAATTGTAGACTCCTGAAGAAATAGAATATCCACCTTCCATTTGTGGAGAAGAGATTCTAGATCCAGAGTGCATCTTTTATTCCAGCCACTCAACCCCTGTACATACCAATTTCCAGCTTAGAATTTTTACTTTCATCTTAAGGGCACTTTGTTATACCTGCCCCTGTTTTTCTGAGTACTGCCCTCTTGTAGTCCCCATGACAACTTCCACAGTTATATTTCCCCTTTGGACCTCCTTTTCCTAGAGATCTGGGGTGATCTGTTCTGCGACAGTAATTTCCTCCTCTCCTCCATTCTTAAAATAATTCCCTGAATATCACGTTCAAAGACAGTAGTGTTGATACCGAAGCTTTCACCAATGTAACTTTTGTCCATCTCAGTTTTGATCTCAGAAGCATCATCCACCAATTGCATGTGTAAATCCTCTCTTCCATGCCATGGGAGGGGGAGAAATTCGTCGAAAGAGAAGCATGAGAGATTGGATTCTGCCTCGCTGACCCAGGGGTGATCCATCAATAGTAAAGGATTGTAGGTAGACGGTATTAAGGTGAGTTCTACCTCGTCATCAGCTTTGACCTCTGTCCTGGAGAATTACGCCCATGTTTTTTTACTTTTGATCAAGTAAAATGTTTCATTGATAATAACAAGACCAATTTGGCCGTATATAAGAGATATAACCAAAAAAGGAGAAACCTACAAAATTCTCCCGAAAAGACACCCAATCCTCTATATAAAGAGGAACTACACAGGTGCACCAAAAGAAAATAAGGGATCGGAAACTACTCCTCAATTGAGCAAAACATATCTCCACTTCTTCAAAAGCTCTTCTATTCCTCTCCTTCCAAATGATCCACATAAAAGCAAGAGGAGCAACATCCCAAGCCTTATGCCTCCTTCTAGCTCTACTCTTCCAGCATCAAATCTTTCACAGATCTTGGCATTACCCAAGAAATGCCAAACCATCTAAAGATATCCTCCCACCATAACCTCGTGCTATTTTGCAATGCAATAAACTATCAACCACGCTCTCATCCACCTCCTTACATAGGAAACACCAATTTATGCACCTTAGGTATCCAAACCAATTCATATGTAAAACTATCCTCCCGCAATATTGAAAAATTTCTCATTAAAAGACTTGACAGATTAACATACTATTATTCTCTAACTCCCAACTCAAAGTATCGGGTTTGTCAACTGGCTCACATTGGTTGTGAAGTAAAGCTAGTAATGTCTGAAGTTCGATCACCTCCCAATCTTGGAAATTTCTCCTAAACCTCAAATCCCTAAAGTCCCAACTTCCTTGTGTCCCCCTAACTTGCTGAACAAATAATTCCTTTTGGCAAGAGCCCACCGAGAAATCATCCTTTAGAATTCCGCCAGTATCTTCGGGAGCCATTGAAGGAGAAGCTTGTATTTCTAGAGCTAATGGGTTGAAAAGAAACTGAATATCTATCCAAGAAGATTTAATGACATAAGGGTCATTTTTATGTCCCACTGCTCTCGAGGCTGAAGAATTCTTGGGCCTATTTTTAAATCTCTCAGATTTTGGGCCTTTAGAATAATACTTATTAAGCTGTCCCATTTCCAGTTTGCCCTTGGTCCGCGCTTTGTTGGATCAAATATCTGTCTTTTGAGTTGGGACCGCTGGTTTCTTTAAAGCTAATGTAGGTCTCCCCCTTTCTTGTGTACTTTTGAGTAGTGGCACTGTTATGTTTTCTTTCACAGTGCTTGATGTTGCCCTAGCAATGTCTATCTGCTGCTCTGCTGTATCTGTAGGTGGATTTAAGTATTGACTGATCTTATTGGTGTTGGACTATTCAGCCAAAATTGAGATTTCAAATTTCAATCCTTCCACATCAATTTTCAAACTCGCTGAAAATTGCGACTGGAGTTTTTGATGCAGACTCGATATCCCATACGAAGTGTTTACTATTTTTAGTGTCCACGATTCTTCGTCGATCTCAATAAACCTCCACATTAATCACTAAGATTTTTGAAGGTCTCATGTGTTCAGGCATGTAAAGGCACACCAAAAAATTTCACCCATAAGGAATCATGTGAACTACCGGTCGGACCATAGGCCAATGTTGGAGACCACGATAAGGAGAGATGCCTCCCATTCCAAAACCAATTCCCAGCCATGGTTCTTGCAGCTCTGTGTCTTGAAGTGAATTGGAAGAGAAAACGATAATGATCCATAATTGTGACTGAGACCAACAGTGATACCATATCTGTTGAGGAACAACTTCTGGATAACATCTGAGTTTGGGCTAATGTTAAATGGATAAAAGGTCCCAACAAGACATTTTGATAGTGGTTTAGCATTTTCAGTGGCCTCTGGAGATGGGGCTGAGATCTCCGGCCAGTGTTCTATCTTCGATGACTCAAAGTATGACCTGAGTGTGGTAACCGATTGGTCCTTGACATTGGAGTGCACCCAAAAACCTCAGGATCCTTTAAGCTATATCTGCACAGTCTTTCTTGTGAACTGAGTATGGGATGATGACCATAGACTTCCTGTCGTCTTGCCAAACCTCCATTCTTATGATGAAAGCAAAATGTTTTGGGAGGTGAGAAAAACAATGCACAGAGCAAGCTACGGAGCTAAACGGGTTCCATTTTCCCTTGAACTTTGCATATGGTTTAAATTTGCACTTTAGGAGCTGATGTTAGCTCATAAGGAAAAAATCCACCAATTCGGGTAGGGCAGCTAACAGAGGGCAAATTTGTGCCGTTTCACATAGTCTGTCGAATGTTTACTCTTTATACATTAACAAAAGTATAAGGGCAATATAAGAATAAAAAACCACAACATAAATTGTTAAATCAAATATTAATAATTAATAAAAATATGCATTTGGTTAGAATCTTTTCACCCAAAGGAATTATTTTCCTCATATTTCAAGTTCCATAATCAAAATCAGTGTTTGATTACTACATATGAGAATTAACTTTTTAATTAAACCCTAACACTTGGAGACCCTGTCTGGTTTGGATACTATTCCAGATTTAGGGGGTGTTTGGATTGGCTTTTTTTAAGTGGTTTATAAGTTAAAAGCCAAATGCCATAAGTTAGGAACCCCCTACTTTTGGCTTTTGTTTTTGGTTTTTCTGGAATTTTTCGTCGTTAAAAAAGTGGTGAAAAACCAAAGGCAAAAAAAAAAAAAAAAGCCAATCCAAACACCCACTTAAGTAGTTTCCCTATGATTTATTATTGTACACATAATAAGTTTAAAACTTGCAAATATGATTTTAATAAATCTTGTTATCACATCTATATAAACATAGGAAAAAGGTAACCAAAAACCTTTGAAGAGCAGCGGATGAAAATAGACGCGAAATTAGCAAAGGCCTCCACCAGATCAGGCTCTTGATCACATATATATGAGGAAGTAAGAGCCATAATTGATGTTGACTTGGAAAATCTTTCAAAGATACTGACAAAAAGATGTCCATATTCTTCTCTACTGCCAAATTCCTCAATGAGAACGGAAGCTGCAAAAGTTAGTGATCAGCTTAGACAAAGGTAGTTGTATTGGTTATATGAGCAATTCAGTCAAGTTGACAGTTGCCAACTCTTATGACTATCAAAAGAAGATCAGATTCAAGCAGGAAAAGATACAATGACCTACAGCTGTTTCCTTATAAATTTCCACAGCTAAAAAAGATAGTTAAAGTCTTTGCTTCAGCACTGAAATTGAGACTTGTTCTCAGCAAAGTTCAAAGATACAATGACACTGCTTTTGCAAAAGGGCAAAGGGGAAGCAAATACATCTAAGAACGAAGAATGGTACACATCAAAGCTTCAGAGCAATCTATTAACACTCTACCTGTTCTTATGTAGCAGTCATGGCTTTGGAAAGATACAAAGTTAGTCGACAAACAATTTAGCACTCTTGGCAAAACAGACGTGAAGTGCTGACCTGCAAATGTAATGCACCCAAGCAGTAAGTAATTTATGTGATCATGGTCATAACTTTATCTAGGAAGCTACTATGTACAAGAGACTACTTCAGCAAATAACCTGTTCTTTTATTGGTTTGGAAACCTATAATACATTGGACTATTAAATGGCCTATATGTATATCTGTTAATATGTGCAAATACGTCTGGAAGAGTGGGGACAGGGGATTTGGGAGATTTTGGTGGTTGGAACTTATCTTTCTTGACTAGAATTGATTGGTTATTCGTACTGATGTTAAATTGACAAGATACTACCGAAGGTGACCATAATTGAGGCTTTACTGCTGCAAATGAGGTTCCAGGTGGGAGCCCTCTCTTTTGGTTGCTTTCAGGTCTTAATTGAGTTGTATGTAAGCATGGTCCCCTTTGTTGTGTAGGGAGCATGCATTTGACTAGGCCTTAAATGTACAAGAGACTACACATGTGTGGTAATTGTATAACCAATTATTTATTGTGAAACATGTTCTACTCATACTTGATAAACTCTATACATGAAGAAAGGCATTCTTCTAAGTGACAAAAAATGTATCAGTAAGTATCTTGTATTGAATAAGGCTATGGGATGGCAGAGCTAACAGAGATTTTATATTAAATCCAATTATGAAAAGCTTTTGGATAGCAAGAGTCAATTTTTTCATCTTTCTGTGTGGGTTCCTAGGGTACCGAGAAAGATGTGCTATAACTTGTCTAGATGCGAAAGGCGGGAGGGGGTGATCTGGCAAATAAGAATTTGAGGAACAGGAAGATTACATACAGCAGTTGGTGCTTGATGTGTAAAAAGCTTGCAAGAAGACGTGAATCACCTCCTTTTACACTGTCGAGTAGCGTCTCACTTGCAATTGCAATTACTGACATGGTTTGGCGTTGAGTGGGTGATGCTAGACGCGGTTAAAGAAGAAATGTTCAATCTATATTATAAGGAAGAGAGATGTAGAGCATGAAATGCTGCTCTACTAGCACTTAAGTAGATCACTTAGAGACAGAAAAAGAGAGTTTTGATGGAAAAGAGAAGGATTCAATACACTTGGGGAGTAACTTCTTATCCCTTCTTTCCTTTTGGTGTAGCCATGAGGTTTTTACAATATAGAATTGCTGTTTGTAGAGAACCATATGTTTTTTGTAAGGTTTTCTACTTTTTGGTATAGTCCTTGTATATGGGTGTCTCCATGCACTCCAATAACAACATTTTGTTACCTTATATCAAAAGAACCATATGTTTTAGTAAGGTTTTCTACTTTTCGGTAAAGTCCTTGTATAAGTTATATATGGGTGTTTCCATGTCATTCTATTATTTCATTTTATTACTTCATATACATAAACAAAGGCAATGGGTTGCTTGTACTCGCAAAACCGTGAGGCTACATACTTGAATTAATACACAGACAGATTAGATGCTCATCCATATGGCCAGGGGCAGAGCCAACTTAGTTTTAGTGATGTCATCTGACACTGCTTCATCAGATAATTTTGCTATACATATGTACGTATGATAAATGTGCAAGAAACAAAGAATTAAATAAAATGAATAAATGGCATCCCTTGTTACGACAGAAGTCTCAGCCCTCATGGTTAAGCACTAATATATTTTGGAGATGTCACGAGATCGATTCTTAGAGCTACTGGTGTGTATCTTTTTAAAAGTTCTGAGCATTACAAGGCTTCGTGCCTCAGTAGCTGTTTCAGTTATGTTTGTGGCTCATACACTATAAAAGGAAGGAGCCAACTCTGAAAAAATTACTTATTATCTGCAATTTGCAGTTTTGGAGACTTAGTATTCTTACTATTTTTTCTTCTTTTTCAGCAATGAAGTTGATTATGATCGATTTACAAAATCGAACCAATGATGACTTTTTGAGTGGTTTCGTTCGGTTCTTACAACAGCAACATACCCAGTGAAATCCCACAAGTGGAGACTGCGGAAGGTAAAATGTACGCAGACCTTGCCACTACCTCATAGAAATAGAGAGGCTGTTTGGTTCTTCCAAGTAATAAATAATATTTCCAATTGGGGTATTATGAGTACATTTTAAAAGAGAAAAACAAAAAATGGTTGAGTAGAGTTATAAGTAACATACTTTATTAAAGTCCTTCTGTATATTATGATGTCATTATAGTGAATTGTTCATTTATTTGTTTCTTTATATGTCGATATCGCTTATGTGAAATCCTACATACTCCCCCTGCATATGGTGGAGCTTACCCTATCCAGCCATTCCAAAAGTTGGGGTTGTTAGCATATAGGGGTTCCCTAGCCACAAGGGGATTAGGAAAGCATCTCCTAGTTGAAAGACATTTAATGAACCCTATTGCTAGGTTATGGACAGTGTGTACTGCAGTAAAAAATATATCTGTTCATATGTGGAACTATGAACTCTTGAATTTTCGAACATGCATGTCACCTGTCCGTCTTGGATTGAGTAACCATTCACTGAATTTGTGACTCACCCCTCTTCCTACATTTTACAGATGTTGAATTGTGAATTGATAGTTGACAATTGGTTTTGACATGTCATATCATGACATCTGTTGGATAACAATATTTGGATAGTCAGACTACATCTGAGATAAAAAAAAATCAGAAAAGAAGTACCCAATGACTGAATTGCTTGGGAAAGAGCTCTGCATGCTGCCATAGATAGAATAGCATTTCCAATGTGCTCCGACTGAAAAAGTTTTTCTAACATTTGCCAGAATACTCCTAGCAGCACTACAAGAGGGTCATCCACATCCGCAGAAGATTCTGTTGACAGATGGCTGAATACAGTTCCCAACCTGACCAATCAGCCAAGGCTTTACTTAGAATGGAATACGAATGGAAAGCAATGACCAGCAAGTAATTCATAGAAGTCTTTTACAGCAAGTTAAGATTCTTCCAACCTTCATAGAACTAGTGGTTTTGCAGAATCAACGTCCAATACCTTCTTTTAGACTCTTCATGGTAATTAAGACAGACTTAAGAGAACTAAATGGTAGAAAGTATAGTAGCGAATAATACATGTGATCATATACATACAGCAGATAGAATTCTAAAAAAATAAATAGAAAACAATTGAAGGATTAAATTGTAATCTCACAGAAGGGTTCTCAACAAAAAAATTATTTCAAAATATAACTTCTAGTATCTTTCTTTGGGATCAGTCATGTGGGACGAATTGATTCACTTTTCAAAGTAAATGCTCCGTAAGGACTCAAATTTGCAAGAAATGTCTCATAACAGGTTTTGCACTTTTTGGAAGAAAAAGAAGGTATAATTTTATCACTTCTTTTATAAATAGCATACTGCAAGGAAATGTTCACATCATGTGTTAATCGAATGAGGCCAGAACATTTCATAACTGGTATGCTCTGTGCCAATGATAGCCTTGAACTGCAAACTAGAGAGCAGAACAACATAGAACATGATCTTTGTGAATATTACATTTCAATTGCTCTCATAGGCAATGGTGTGTAAACCTTAATAAGAGAAACGTCAAAACTAATGCAGATGCAAAACATAATAACTTAGCAATAGGTTCAAACCTATGTAAACCTCTTCTTGCAGCATCATTAAACTGAGAATAAGAAGCAGGATTATGCCTTGAAGAATGGTTTTGATTTTCATCAATCTGAAACAAAGAAATTCATTCTCGGTTAAGGTAAAAGCTTAGAGAACAATAGAAAAACAATTTTCAGTACTCTGCATCGCGTGCTTTCAAAATGACCCAAATATTTTTGTTAAGGTGGATAATTTTATAAAAAAGCGGAGAAACACGAATACCAAAATATGGTTCTCTATGAAAGAAACTCAATCATCTATACACATTGGGGTCTCATGGGTAAACCAAAAGAAAAACCAGAACATAAAGTTACTTTGCAATTTCACAGTATCACTATCAACCCCTTCAAATGCTCTGATGCATTGTTCCTTCAAAAGAACCTACGTGATGCTTATGGAACAACATCCCATGCCCTGGAAATTCTCTTTCTTCTTCTCAACGCCCAACTGTGTAATGCCTGAAGCTGATTTAGAGAAAGGTGAAACTAATGGGATAAGGAAAGTGAATGGATGTAGAGAGTAGAAGGTCACATTGAACCTTGAACTCCACCATGGACTACAAAATGAATGAAATAATTCAAATAATGCTTCATTTTAGAAGAGGAAAAAAGGAAGTAACAACACACAGAATGATGAAGAGAAAAAAGAAGGGTAAGAAACTATTTTGATTTTGGGATTTAAAATTCAAAATTATATGTGGAGTATCTTGGGACTTCAAATTAAAAAAAATATATGCAGTATATGGAAATAGAAGAACCTCACAGCTTGCTTCAATTCCTCTACGAAGAGATTGTAATCACAGGCTATGGAAATACATGGATGGACTCCTTAGAACCTCTTAATGTGAATCCATAGCACAAAAGATAAGTTGTTTCCTCATTTAGCAGGCAGGAAAGTTACTTAAAGAAGAGAACTTGAGTGAAAGAACATATACATCATTTGTTGTTTCATGTGAAGGGAGAGACGTGAAGATTTTCATCATCTACTACTTCATTGCCTAATTGAATATTGATTATATGACACTATGGAACATGGGTGAGTTGAATGGGGTGCACACAAGGAAAAGGGCATAAAAATACTGAAAAAGAGAATAAAGCAATGAGCATGAGATGTAGCACCAAATGGGCTTATGTATACGAATAGAAAAGAAAGAATCTGAACCAATACAAAACGATTTGGTACAAGCGGATCACATTCATGTCATTTTCACAATATTGGAAGCACCTATGAAACACCGATTACATAAAGTCAGAGCGTTTTTTCATGTAGAATCATATTTTTTCTCAATTATTCTAAGATCTTGTATGTTTTTAGTTTATGCAGGGATTATGGTAAGTTGGATGTGTAGAGGCAAACAACCTATTTGGCCATGAGATTTTTTCACTTTTTTCTGAGAATTTTCACTTTATATTAGAATATCCCCATTTTGGCCATGAAAATTCCAAATTAAAATTGCATTTAGAATTTGAAAAACACCCATAAACTAATTTTCACTTTAACTATATTTTTCTTTTTCAAATTTTACCTTTTTTTTAAAATGATCTTGTTTGAATTATATTTGATATTTTTAGGTAATGTACATTCAAACAACCAAATATTATTTGCAAAAATAATAACCATTTCTCCAACTTCAAAATTCCAAATACAGTAAAAAAATACTCCCTCCATCCCATTTTATGTGGCATCCATTGACTTGGCACGGTGTTTAAGGAAAAAGGGAAGACTTTTGAAACTTGTGGTCTAAAATAATTCTTAAATATTTGTGTGGCTAAGAATCATTTCATTAAGGGTAAAAGGGAGAATTTTGAAGTTTAATTGTTTCCAATTAGAGTAAGGTAACATTCATTTTTGGACGGACCGAAAAGAAAAGTGTGCCACATAAAATGGGACAGAGGGAGTATTGTAATAGTATGTAGTAACTATTATATGAGATCAAATCAATGACATTATGATACTATTTATTTTGAAATATAACTATTTTAGACCATATTTGATTGTATGTTTCAGGTAAATGAGACAAGTTAGGTGATTTTGTTAGTTTTTAGATATTGGAGGTATAAACCATATTTAGAAAAAGCATCTTAGTTGTCTTCCTCCGTATGTAAAAAAGTAATAAATAAACCAATTAAATTTCAGAATGTTTCTTTTTATCTTTTTATATATCGAGAATGGGGGAATCATTACACATAGGGTTTTTTCTGTCAATTGGGGCTCTCCCTTCACCACCCCCATGGGGATGGTCAATAGGTAGGATTGGCAATTTCAACCCATATAAGGTAAAAGGAATCCCTTTAACCCATATTTATTTTAATGGATCACTCATATTTTCAAAATGGATAAATATGAATTAATCTATTTTAAGAGCTCATACAAATATGGTCAAAATGGGTAAAATATGGGTACCCATATAGACCCATAGATCCCCCACTCATAATAAAAAAATATTTATTACACTAAAAAAAATTGTGTGCGTGTTTTATTTATTTTTATTAAAAAAATTTGGGGGCGGGAGTGGGGGTAAGGGAATGGGGGGTAAAGGGTGTGTATCGGTCGGTTCGATTCAATTTTATGTATTATGCGTTCGGTTTATCGATTTTTTATTTTTAAATATGTTAAATCAATATAAACTCAAAGGTAAATTTTACAGAATGGTGGTTAGACCATCTTTGTTGTATGGGGTTGAGTGTTGGCCGATCAAAAAACTCACATGTTCAGAAGATGCAAGTCGCAGAGAGGAGGATGTTGCGATGGATGCGTGGTCATACTAGGAAGGATAAGATTAAAAATGAGACCATTCAGGAGAAGCTAGAGGTGGCCCCTGTGGTTGATAAGATGAGGGAAGCGAGACTGCTATGGTTTGGACATGTGCAGAGAAAAAGTACCGATGCTCCTGTTAGTTGGTGCGAGAGGTTGGATCTCGAAGTTATACGAAGGAGTAGAGGTAGACCGAAGAAGTATTGGGGGGAGGTAATCAGACAAGATATGGCGAGACTTGATCTCACCGACGACATGACCTTAGATAGAAAGGAGTGGAGATCACGGATTAGAGTAGCAGGCTAATAGGTTAGTAGGATTAGGTTGATGTCTGGTTATGGGGTATGGTAGGGTAGTAAGATTAGTCGTGTTTTTATATCCTGGGTTGTCATTATTCGTCATATATATGTTGATTTTTTATTTTTTTGTTGATTTTTTATCGTTTTATACATTATCATGTACTTCTTGTTTATTAGTTGGTCTTCTTGGTTCCTTTTTAGTTCCTTTCCCATTTTCATATCTAGTTATTCTGCCTACGGGTTTTTGAGACGAGGGTTCCTAGGAAACAATCTCTCTACCTCTGAGCTAGTGGTAAGGTCTGCGTACATTCTACTCTCCCCAAACCCCACTTGTGAGATTTCACTGGGTATGTTGTTGTTGTTGATTCGATTTATCCATTTTTTATCCTTAATGGTTCGATTTTTGATTTACCCATTAAGAAAATACTCATAAAATAAATAGATGACTTCTCTAACTATTTGATGCAATACGATGAGATATAGTAAAACAAACAAATCAATTGAGCACCTCAACTTAATAATATGCAATATTTGACCTCATATTCTAATTTACTTTCCAACAAAAGAGTTATACATTAGAAACCAAACAAATACATGACTTACGAGGAACAATTTAGTTTCAAGTGATGTTAAATTATTAATATTTATGAAAGGATAAAGTAGTAAATTATTATAGTCTTAATGAGTTATCGGTTTACCCAATACTAAAAATCAAAACCAATCTGATAATCAGATAATTGTTTTTTAAAAACCATTAATATATTTTTTTGTAAAAATCATTAAAAACCCGTTAACCCAATAATAATAAACCAATAACATTTTTTGATCGATGTGATTTTTGCACACCCTTATGGGGGTAGGGAGGAAATGTGTGTGTGGGGTGGGGGTAGGATTGAAGTGGGAGGTGGAGCGCATTTTTTCTTTTATTGCAAAAAATATTTTTTTTTTAAATTTATGTTTTGGTATTGAACTAGAACAAATTTAGATGAGGATTGAGGGTGGGGTGGAGTGAGTGGGTGATAGGGTATTGAAGTAGAAAAAATATTTTTTTTTAAAAATAATTATTCGGAAGTAGGGTTGGAGTGATAGGGTTTGAGCTTTAACAATCAAGCTTTGATTTAATTTTTCTTTTTTTATTTTAAGAGATTAAAGTGGGTTGGAACCATTTTTACCTAAACCATATTTCACCAAATTCATATTTTCCCATATTTTATATGGATGGATTGTGATTCAATCTATGTTAGCTCAATCCATCCAAATCTGATCCAATCCACCAATTTGCCACCTCTATCTATAGGGTTCATAACTACTACTCTTACTACATGATGCTTACCAAGCCAATGCTTAGATCTGACTCTGCCCAAACTTTTCTGGTTCACCCCAACATTCCCCACTTGTCTGACTGTTGCTGAGCAGTTTTCAAATATCAAACGAACCTATAATCTAGCCGATTTCCCCTCTTTTGCAATCAGTTTCGTTACAGTACTCGCTGCTATACCTAATTGTCCACCCTTTCCAAGGGTGATTTCTACGTTGTGTGTAGCCATGCCTAAGGGCATATTGGTTGAAGCTTCAAATTCTAAATATCCTTGGCAAAATTTACGGCCAAACAAAACTCAAACTCCAACAACGTCACCTACGAGGCCAAGCATAAGTTTAGGGAGCTGAAGCAGACAGGGAGTATAAGGACATACATGAAGGAACTCACTACCCTCACGCTTCAGACTCCTAACCTCATGGAAGAAGACATGATGTTCCACTTCATGGACGGCCAACAAAATTGGGCCAGAAGGGAGTTAGAGCGCAGACAAATGACCACCATAGATGAGGCCATCACCCAAGCAGAGGCCCTGACCGACTTCAAGCATGACAAGAGCAAGGCAAAGGAAGCAAAGAGTAGTCATGCCAAAGGTGGGGGAGATCGTGGCAAAGGCAAGGAGCAACACCCACCCAAGCGCCAAGACAGAACTGATGGCAAGAAGTTTGGGCATCAAGGATATGTAGAGAAGTAGGAGCAGTCGTCCAACGGAAGCAGCTACTAAATATGCGGAGGCTCACAGGGATATGCCAGGTGCCCACATATCAAGAACCTTGGCGCCATACTGCGGGAGCACAAAGAGAAAGAGACACAGTAGCAAGGACAAGGATCGGGCACCACCCACGTGGGCATGATAGGGTTATGCGGTGCCATCGCCAAGCCAGTTGGAAAGCACGAGAATCACCCTACACAGTACGTGGAAATAACCTTAATTGGAAAACCAACTCGCACTACGGTAGACACGAAAGCAGAGGCAAACATTATGACAAAGTCGGCGGCAACAAAGTTGGGGCTAAGCTATAATCCGAGTGACCCATGTCTCAAGACTATCAATTCCCCACCTACTCCAATGTGTAGAGTAGCTCAAGGAGTAGACATCACATTGGGCAAATGGCAAGGTAAAACTAACTATACCGTTGCCCCCTGGACATATTCGATATCATACTTGAGCAAGAGTTCTTCCAACGATGCCACACAATGATTGACCCCTACCTCCAACGACTACTAGCCATGGAACGGGAAGGATCTTGCATGGTGCCTCTAGTCAAGGTACCGAAGTCGAAAGGCCTTGCCCACTTATCGGCCATGCAAATCGTGAAGGGCATAAAGAAAGGGGAGCCAACATACTTGGCCATCATCACGAGCATGAGTAAAGAAGATGGTGCTAAAGAGACCTTGCCACCATGCATAGAGGGTGCTAGAAGAAAATAAGGATGTGATGCCCGAAGAGCTGCTGAGACACTTGCCTCCAAGGCGGGAGGTAGATCATAAGATAGAGCTGTAGCCGGGAGCCAGACCACCCGCCTATCCACCTTACCGCATAGCACCACCAGAGCAGCTAAGGAAGCAGTTGAAGGAGCTTCTCGAGGCTGGCCACATTCGTCCATCCAAGGCACCCTATGGAGCACCAGTGCTATTCCAGAAGAAGAAGGATGGATCATTGCGCCTTTGCATAGACTATCGGATACTCAATAAGGTGATCGCGAAGAATAAGTACCCCATCCCGCTTATTGCCTACCTATTTGACAGGCTTGGGCAGGCGAAATATTTCACCAAGGTGGATCTCCGGAAAGGCTATTATCATGTATGAATAGCAGAAGGGGACGGACCAAAGACAACATGTGTGACGAGGTACGGAGCGTACGAGTGGTTGGTGAAGCCCTTCGGCTTAACCAACGCACCAGCCACCTTCTGCACATTGATGAACAAGATCTTTCATCCTTATTTGGATGAGTTCGTGGTGGTGTACCTAGATGACTATGTCATCTATAGGAACACGTAGAACATTTGAAAAAGGTGTTCCAAGTCTTGCTGGAGAACGAGTTATACATCAAGCGAGAGAAGTCTGAATTTGCTCAACATGAAGTGCACTTCTTGGGGCATATCATAAGTCAAGGCTACCTGAGCATGGATGAGGCCAAGGTGTGAGCCATCAAGGAATGGGGGACACCCACAAAGGTAACAGAGCTTAGATCATTCCTTAGGCTTGCCAACTACTACCGACGGTTCATAAGTGGCTACTCCGCCAAAGCAGCTCCACTAACTGAGTTGTTAAAGAAGAATAAGTCGTGGGTTTGGAGCAAGGAGTGTCGTAAGGCGTTTGAAGATTTGAAGGTTGTCGTGTCAGAGAGGCCGATCCTAGCACTACCAGACTTCTCAAAGACGTTTGAGGTGCACACATACGTCTCAGACTATGCTATTGGGGGTGTGCTAATGCAGGATACACCCCCTATCGCATTCGAGAGCCGCAAGCTAAATGAGATAGAATGGTGGTACATGGTGCAGGAGAAAGAGATGACCACTATTAGGCATTCCCTGCACACATAGAGGCACTAATTGCTTGGGTCCAAGTTCGTGGTCAAGACCGACAATGTCGCCACTAGCTACTTTCAATCACAAAAGAAGCTCACTCTGAAGCAGATTAGGTGGCAGGATTTCCTAGCTGAGATTGACTACGAGCGGGAGTACAAGTCGGGCAAGGGCAATGTCGTAGCAAATGCCTTAAGCAAGAAGGTTGAGCTAGTTGCCATCACTACAGCCCATTGGGACATCCAAGATGTTATCCAGAATGGCCTTCAGCATGATCCAGAGGTAAAAAAACTCATGTAGTTGGCATCTCAAGGCAAGACAAGGTGCTTCTAGATAGATGACGACCTCTTGCTTATCGCCGGCCAAAGGGTCTATGTGCCAAAGCATGGGAACATTAGGTGGCAAATTGTGAAGGAGAGTCATGACACAATATGGGTCGGGCATCCTGGGTAGCGCCGCACAAGAGCTCTTATCGAGGCAATATACAATTGGCCACGCATGCAAGACGATATAGAGGTGCTATGTTCAAACTTGTCTTGTGTGCCAACAAGACAAGACGGAGCAGCGTCAACCTGGAAGACTCTTGGAGCCATTGCCAATAGGAGAGCATCACTATGGACTTCATCACTTGCTTACCAAAGTCTGAAGGGTATGGGACAATAATGGTTGTGGTGGACCGATTCTCAAAGTATGTTAGCTTCATGCTCGCCAGAGCAAGTTGCACCGCCAAGGAGGCTGCCCAACTATTCTTCAAGAACGTGGTAAAGTATTGGGGGTTACTGAGGCATATCATAAGTGATCGAGACCCGCGCTTCACCGAAAACTTCTAGAGAGAATTGTTTGAGATCCTTGGCACAGAGTTGCATTTCTCCTCCAGTTTCCATCCATAGACGGATAGCCAAACGGATAAGGCCAATGCCTTATTGGAGTGCTATCTTAGGCACTTCATGAGCTCTCATCAGAAGGATTGGGCAAAGTTGTTGGATGTAGCCCAATTCTCATACAACTTGCAAAGGAGCGAAGCCACCGGGAAGATGTCGTTTGAACTAGCCACAGGCCAACAACCTCAAACTCCACATTCATTACCGGCCGCGTCGAGGGCAAGAGTTCGGGGCATATCACATGGCCAAGGGCTTTGAAGAGCAGTTAGACATCGCCAAGTCATACTTAGACAAGGCAGCAAAAAAGATGAAAAAGTTTGTCGACCGTAAGCATCACCCTACGGACTATAAAGTTGGAGACTTGGTCTTGGTAAAGTTCAACCCAAGACAATTCAATGCACTACGAGGTGTGCATCAAAACTTGGTGCAAAAGTACGAGGACCCATTCAGGATCGTTGCCAAGGTGGGCAGGATTTCATACAGGTTGGAACTACCACTATCTTTAAAGGTTCATCCTGTCTTCCATGCTAGCATCCTCAAGCCATGATCCAAGCCGTGGACAGTCGAGTCGGGCACCTATCACAGTCACCGCCTCGCATGATCGGGACATTGAAGCCATCATAGACTACCAAGCCAAGCATAAACGGGGACAACTTGCTACTGCCATGTTCCTTGTGCACTGGAAAGGTCAATCACCAGAAGAAGCCACATGAGAGAAGTATGAAAGACTTGTGGCTGTTAAAAGACAAAGTACGGGAGTTCTTGCACCAGCAACAATACGCCGCGGTCGTCGCCACATCAGGTGGAGGAGAGTGTCATGACCCGCCACATGATCTTGTAGAAGGGGGAAGAATCTAGAGTACTTGAGTGGTTTATGGAAGGCTCTAGAACTATGTAGATATATCTTGAAGTCCTTAAAATTCTTTAGACTTGTGTGGAGAATTCTAGAATAGGGACTAAAGTGTAAATATTGAGGGTCTTGTAATGTAAATATTAATTACACTTTGACCCCAAGTAGGTACTATAAATAGAGGGCGTCATTTGCTTAGCCAATCATCCAGAAAATTGCAAGCAATCTTCCAAAGCAACATACAAGTCTTCTTTCTTAAAACTCTCTTGTCTTCTTAATCTAGCTTTCCCTTAGCGATCGAATTGAAAAAAGCTTACTTGTATTTGCAAAATCGTGAAAGATTCGTGAGCAAATTGACAAGTGTCGCACGGAGGTCTTAGTGGAGTTCTAAGTCCGTGACACATGTCTCCCTAATTCTTGCACTAGTAGCATAGCATTACTCTTATAGTTTCTTGTTTATTTGATTTCTCTTACTATTTATTATTTTTTATACTTCGCTTATCATATTAATTTATTGTAGTTACTGTTCCATTTAAGCTTGCATTGTCATGCCATGTTTAATATTTTTCCTTGGTTTCTTCACTCTTATTCTTTTGAGCCAAGTGTCTCTCGAAAACAACCTCTCTACCTCCCAAGATAAGGGTAAGGTCGGTGTACACACTACCTCTTCCCCCAGACCTCACTTGCAGAATTACACTGGATATATCATTTTTGTTGCACTTCATAAAAATATAAAATTTATTTTATGAAGATATTAAAGTTGATAATTAGTTCATGCATAGCACTCTCAACAATAAGATATAACTTTAGGCGGTATTGCGACAAGAAGATCTATGTTACTTAGATTCTCCAATAATGTTGTCGCACCTAAGTTGGATCCTCTAAAAGTACATTATTTGAAGTATCAGATACTCACACCCATTGATATTTTTGAAGAATCCAAGCAAACATAGAAGGAGACTACATGACACAACTCAAACCAAGATTATTTAATACGAAATGTTAAAAGAACTTCAAAACAATATAGGGAAAAAGAGAGAGAACACTATTTGTAGGACCACAATATAGTTATATATTGTTATAAGTACATGACATGATAGAAATACAAGAAAAGTGAGAGGATGAACTTACTAGTTTGCCAATAGCTTCATAGCAAGGGGAAACCAACCTAGCTAACAAATTATTCTTCAGCTCCTTGTTAGGAAGGGAACCAAGTATCAAAGTAATGGCACTGACTACCTTTTCTTCATCCTCTAGAGGCAAATGCCTTTCATCCAAACTCTAAGAAAAACATGTCAAACACAAGGAACAAGAGAAACAACAGTTACACTTAAATTATCACTCCAGTAAACAATAAACCAAACTTACCAATCCAAGAAATGAGAAGTATCTATACAAATTAAAAATTAAACAAGACAGTGCAACCGACTCATTGTGTTTATCAACTTTTTTGTCCTAAAACACCCCTCCAATCACCCCAACTATCAAGAAAAAGAGAAAGAACGATTAGGTCACAATATTGAAACAAATAGCTATATTTTCAACTCCACACACTCTCTAAATCAACTATCACATGCTTTTTTCTTCCCAATTTTATTTTTCATTAAATTTCAATAAACTATGAACATGTACAAGTACATTGACATGCAGTCAATAACATTGGACCTTCATTTCAAACCACTGTCGTAATAACTAAAAACTGTTTTTTTCTAACCTGAAAATGATACTGCAGTACAAAATTACTTGATCAAAGACCAGGGACCTTCAAGTAAAAGATTTTGAGATACCATAAAGTTTATAGGACAAACCTCTCCAATCCAAAGTAAGATCTCCAAGCTTGAATGTTCATACATAGGTGTAGTGCCATCTTCACATAACTTGAGCAAAGCACTGGCACAAGCTGCAGAGCATACGGGTTCCGAGATGCCCGTTGCAAGAAATAATCTGAAAATAACATGTAAGATCATCATTACAACATCAACAGGAGATGCTCATGGCCAAGGTACAACAAATTCCTCCCAAACACAACGAAAAAAAAGAGGTATGGTGATTGATGATGTTCTCTTTTTTTTTTGACCTTCACTATCACAAATAGAAGAAAACACATTGCACAAGAAATGGGTCTTGAGGACTGTCTAGGGTAGAGTATGAGGAGAAAAGGGCAATTCATAGTATTATACAAACAACTGTAGAAAAAGTATTTCGTGAAAAAACAGGACGTAGGGAATCAATTTTAAATAAAAATAGGCGCCATGGATGAGGAAGTGGAGCGGGAGTTTACAAAAGAGGAAGATGGAAACGAGGCTGGACATATGCTGTGGAGACAAAGTCCGAGACCCATTCAGTGAAGCTTTCTTCTAGCAGTGTAGGAGCACAGTAAAGACAAAACACATAGTACTCACTCCATTCATTTTATATCCCTTGAAAAGTTAGTAAGAGTAACAATCTCTTTTTTGTAGATAAAGGGCTGTTCCATTGAGAATTTGACCAGTAAGTTGTGTTGAAAGTCAACAAAAAATAATGAATTTTTGTAGTATAATGTCTCCAAATTCATTATGTAACAAAATGGTATCCTAATATTTGAATATTGTAGAATATTTTATATGACATTCCAGGATATTCTCTAATTAAATGCACAAATATATTTAGATACCATTATATGAGTAGAGTATAACTCCTCACCGTATTGTAAGTAAACAATAACTTCTGTATCATAATGTACTAGACCAAGTACAAAAAAAGCTCATGTTCAGTAATGTCAAAATCAAGTTTTAATACATCTCTGTTGTTCAGTCTTGTATTTTTTTAACATGGTATCAAAGCATTGGGATCTTTGTTGACTTAAATAAAGATAACCTACTAGCTGGCGGCCTTGCATTGCTGTAAGTCGGATGTTGAGCCTAACTCAACTACAAAAGCTAGCTTATGAGGGGAAGATTGTCCAATTTCCCATCCCTTTTCCGATGTTGGACTTCTTAACACTTTTCTTTTGAGCATCTGGAACTAATGCTTTTTTCCACTACCAGCACAACTCCCATTTCCATGAGCTGGCAACTCTCTCTCTCTCTCTCTCTCACTGTCACAACCCAGACCTAGGTCTAGCCATAACACGGTGAATGAGATCCCCGAAGGAACCTCAAACTAACTCCTTAGCATTCAATCAAGCATTTAAGGTAAAACAAAGAGAAATACATAAGCGGAAGCATCAACGTGACATAATTCATACAATAAGGAGGGTCATACCATAATAGTATACAAATCTGAAACTGAAATACATACATAGGATCATACTTGTGATAAGATGGTAATAAATCATCTCATAGTTAACATCATGCATACTTGGGCTAAAAACCCAAATCGTAATTCAGAACATGTTTACATGTAGGGGTGTTCGTGGTTCGGTTTGAATCGGTTATTAGTTAAAACCATAACCAAACCAATTTAGTCGGTTTTTAAATTTCTAAAACCAAACCAAATAAAAAAAATAACCGTCGGTTTGGATCGGTTTGGTTTATTTTTTTGGTTATTTTTCGGATTGAAAGTGATAAGTTTGTTTTGGGCATACATATCTCGAGAGACACAAACACCTAGTACATGAATAATCCACAGAAAGCTATTGTGGATTCAATTAAGTAATAGTACTAGAGTTATTATTATAAGAATAAAGTGATTTAGTTAAGCAATACTAAAGTTATTAAACACGAACAAAGTTATTTAGTTAAGCAATACTAAAGTCATTATACACCAAAACATGAAGCTAAAACATGAAAATCATACTTTAAAGTTCATGAAAAAGATGGAGATTTTGGGCTCCAAAGTTGAATTGAAACCAAGGATGAATCCACACATACCTTGCTTAGGAAGATGAGTTTGAGATGAATTTAACTTGAACTTGAAACCCCACGTTGAATCCTAGCTTGAATCTTTGAGCTCTAGGTTTGAGAGTGTTTAAGGACTTAGATTTTGAGAGACTAAGTGTTAGGCTTGAATGAGAGTGCATGGGTTAGTATAGGCACTGATTTAGGACTTAATGCATAAAAGTCCCAAAAAGCCCTAGAGGTTGGGCCAAATTACCAAGAAACCCTTACTGAAAACGAGGTTCAAAATTGAACTGGGGACCTTCACGGAAGGATCCACAAACCGTTAACCCTTTCACGAGTTGTGAAGTCCCCTTCGAGAAGGGTATCCAGGTCAAGACGGGGCTTGGCCAAGGTGAGGTGGCCCTCCACGAGCCACATCATGGTCTGTGGTGCTCACCACGAGCCGTGGTGTGCTCCATGGTGGGAACACTTCACTTAGTAGCCCCCTTCCAAAGCCAAGCAGCCTTGAAAATGGCCAAGGGTCCCTTCACGGCTCGTGGAGCCTTCCATGGCTCGTGAAGGCTCCCTTGAAAGGGCACCCTCGCCAAAATCAGTTGGAAACACATTTTTAAGCAACGTTAAGGTCGTCCGAAGTCCGGGTCCTTACACTCTCTCTCAAGTAGGGGTGTTCGAGGAAAGAAACAAATTGCAAAATCAAATCATACTGACTTGAAAATATTATTTCTTAGGCATATCAGTGATCCTTGCTTATAACATATTTAATGACTATTATATAGGATAGATTTATGCTTATTTAAATGCTTGAATTTACTTCTCTTCTTTCTTTTCTCATAGGAAGGGGATCTTGCTGTCATTGAATTTGATTCAAGAATCAGAATACATTATTTCCTGTACCTTCTCGTTGTCATTGAAAATTCAATCTTTCACCATCATCCAAACATAAACATACCACTGAATCTGCAGAAGGGTATACATAACTGATCGCATTTCCTCTGCTTTTCTTCGGTTCACTTTTCGAACTCGAAGCATTCTTCGAGCTGCTACCAGCTGCATTACGATTCCTCGAATTACCATATCCACTCTGGAGCTCTTTTGAATTTTCAAGAATCAAGAACTGATTTTTATATATCAATTTCAGTCTTATAATTGTTCCTCATCGTCCCTTTACTGGGGTGGGGTTCTTGAAATTTTATCAAGAAAATTACAAAAAAGAGAAAGATTCTTCATTTCCCGGTTACGACGGCGGTTGGTGGAGAAGGGTGGAAAGCGGTGTACCGACGACAGTTTTGAGGATTTCTTTGAAACGACCCAAAAAGTCCCTAAAAATGTGCTTCGGAAGTTACCGGAAACTTGTTTTAGCTATATCTAAAAATCCGTTGTTTTTCGAAAATCCGACTTCATATTCTTGCTTAGGGGGTCAAATTGAGTGAGAAATGGGTCTAACCCAAATTTTAGAGCAACCGAACCAAAATCCGAAATTTCCAAGTGAAGCCTTTTTTGAGGGTCTACTTTGGAGGGTCATATCTCTTAGCACACAAATAAT